>JAEQBH010004017.1:0-214235 GCA_016808115.1 Tetrastigma voinierianum | reverse complement strand
TGTTTGGTATTGGAGCGAAAGAGAATCGATTCAGATAGTTAGAGATTTTAGAGAAAGAATTAACACGCTGAACTGACCCACAGTTTCACCGAGGGAAAGAAATTGTTACCACAACCATCTAAATCGGGTTATTTGGAGTTTGAGATGGAGAATTGATTCAGGTTTCAGTTGCTTCCAGAGCGGGAACTGTTCAGATTGCGGGGTTTTTTAAAGAGGGATGTCTTCTCCTTCTTCCTCCTCTTCTTCTTCTTCAACTTCATCTTTATCTTCATTTTCATCACCAACCCTTGATGAATCTCTAGCCCTAACCCTAACCTTGACCCTAAATCTGACCTTAATTCCAGGGCTTCCGAACGATGTTTCGGCTCTGATCCTCTCCATGATTCCGTACTCATGCCTTGCTCGCCTCAAATCCATATGCAAATCATGGAAACTATTCCTGTCCTCCAAGACCCTAATGTCCCTCCGCCAAAACTACCACCAATCCCAACTCCTCTGCCTCTTCCCGCAAGACCCCGCCATCGCCAACCCTTTCCTCTTCGACCCCAAAACCCTAGCCTGGTGCCCACTTCCACCACTTCCCATCAATCCCCATGTCTACGGCCTCTGCAACTTCACCTCCATTTCCCTCGGCCCCAGCCTCTATGTCCTCGGTGGCTCTCTTTTTGACACCCGCTCCTTCCCTCTCGACCGCCCGTCGCCGTCGTCCTCCGTTTTCCGCTTCAACTTCCTCACCTACTCATGGGAACTGCTCTCACCTATGCTATCGCCGCGGGGAAGCTTCGCGTGTGTAGCACTCCCGAATTCCGATCAAATCATAGTCGCCGGTGGCGGTTCAAGGCACACGATGTTCGGGGCAGCCGGGAGTAGGATGAGTTCAGTGGAGAGGTACGATGTGGAGAAGAATGATTGGGTGTCGTTGGATGGGTTGCCGCGGTTCCGAGCAGGGTGTGTTGGGTTCTTGATTGGGAAAGGGGAGGAGGAGAGGGAGTTTTGGGTGATGGGAGGGTACGGAGAGTCGAGGACAGTTTCAGGGTTTTTCCGGTGGATGAGTATTATAGAGATGCTGTGGTGATGGAGTTGAAGAAAGGTGGGAAGTGGAGGGAGCTTGGGGAAATGTGGGAGCCAGGGGAGAGGACGCGGCTTGGGAAAATTGTGGTTGTGGATGATAAAGATAATGGGGGATCGCCTGCAATATTCATGCTTGATGGGAGTGACATTTTCAGGTGAATCTTTCAATTTTCATTTTGGTTTTATTCCCATTTTAATGTTTGTTCTTCTTCCATCCCCCCATTTAATCAGAGACATGCTTGATGATCTTCTTCTTCTTCTTCTTTTTTATTTTTGCTGAAATTTAAATCACCGGTTGTACATTTTCTGTTGAATTGAGAAATTCGATTTCCATGACAATGTCCAAACATACCCTTGGTGATTCCTTTAGGAAGTCTTTTTGGTTATCTAGGGGCCTTTAGTGTAGTCTTCAAAAATGAAAACTATTTCTCCCACTTCTGACGGAAGATAAACAAGTAACCTTTTGCTACACATTTTTAGTGTTTTTTTTTTTTTAATTATTTTTGTTCTGAGATTTAAGCAACACTCGAGGATATGAAGAATGGAGATTGTATACTGGTATGTAGTACTTTCATGGAGATTAAGTTAAGACAATCGTTTTATATGTAAGGATCATGGAGATTAAGTTAAGACAATCGTTTTATATGTCAGGATTCAAATAGAATTTTGTTTCCAGAAACAATTTTTTTAAGAATTTGTTTCTGATCAAAAGAAAAGAAAACGATTGTGTGTGTGTGTGTGTGTGTGGGGTGGGGGGAGGAGGGAGGGGGAAGATGGCCACTTCCCTTTTCGCTGTTGGGGAGCCCTGGTGTCTTCAAGGCTTGCTTGCAGCCAAGGGGCTTAGGAAAGTAACCCTTGCTTATTACAGGTCTCTCTGAGAATTTTGGCTTTCTGTTGGAGCTGCCCTGCTACTGCATTTATTTTACACTGACACTGGAATCTCTCCTCTGGGGCCAGCTCACTGAGCCACTTTTTCTGGGTCATTTACAGATTTTTATCTGTTACTGTTTCATTAAATCATATGCTTCAAAACTTGTTGAGGAGAAAGAAGGATTGGGTAAAAACAAGTAACAAATATTCTCGGTCTATTATAACTATATACTACTTTTTGGTCTCATCTTTTCAAGCTATTGATTTTAGCCTGATTCCATTTTATGCTCTTATTTGACCTAAATCCATCCATATATATGTGTGTGTGTGTGTGTTAAAACTGGAAATACAACAGATATAACATGGCATCAAATCGGTGGCTGAAGGAATCATGTGTACCTAGAAAGGCGTCTCAGTCTCAGGACATGTCATTTGGATTCGTAGTCTTGGACGGGGAGCTATACGTGATCACCCATATGACTGGAATTGATTTAACAGAGACCCGAAGGTCAAGACAGCACAAGAGAGCAGCTACAATGTTCATGCAAATCTACCATCCAAATAAGAAGACTTGGAGAACCCTAGTCACCAGGTCACCCTTCCATTACCCCATTGATTTCAAAACTGCTGTTATGAGCACCATTTGTTTATGAACCTTGAACCTGGAATTGGATACATACTTTGCTGTTATTCTTCCCTATATATACTTGCTGCTCTGTTCATCTGTAATTCTTCCGTCATCTGTTTGTAAATGCCAGTGTACATGTTGATAGCATATTATTCATTTTAATGAGAAACCATCTTGTGTTAGCTATATGACTGACCTCCCACAGATAATTAATTAACAGTTTTATGACATGAAAATCTGTTTTCTTGATTTTTTTTTTTTTTTTTTTTTTTGTTCCCTCCTTTTGGCACTAAGTCTCAGTTTAAAAGGTCACAACACTTAATTCTACTTCTAAGCAGGAAATGAATGAGGTGATTTCAGAAATATGCAGAAAATAACAGTTTTAAGCTAATCATTCCCTCAACATATAAACACCCCTAATTTTCAAGATGTCCTGATGCATTATGGGGACCAAAGGGGGCCGCGCCTTAGATTCACTCACTATAGCTGTGAGTCATGAGGGAGCCAAACTCCTCATTTCAAATAGATTTGTGTATGATGATGATGTATCATTTCATTACCATAACCCCTCCCTCTCAGAAACTTATAAGGGGGCCAAACTCCTGAACATTTTTGTGACCTCCCCCAGTCCTTCTCTTCAGCACTTTTAAATTAAACGGCTTCTCCCTTATCTGCATCTTGCTTCTTGCTTGCACTACCCAGTCCCCCTGCTCACACTCACAGCCACAAGCTCCTCCCCTGTCAGTCTCGACTAATATCAGAAAGGGCTCGGGCTCCGGTCCCATTCCCTCCTCCTACATAAGGTTCACTTTGTAGCATGTTGATTCCCCCCATTCCGGTGGAGCTCATGCCTAGCTGGCTTTGAAGAGCTGCTTGTTGTTGTTGTTGCTGCTGCATCGCCAAAATGGATGCTGCTGAGGCTGAGCATAGAACATGGGTGCCTGGCCAAGCACAGAGTGTGGCATCATCTGTTGGGATTGTTAAGGTTGCAAGTAGTTGACTCCTGGTTGCATGACCATATTGGGGAAAACTGTGAGACAAAATCTCAAAAGTAATCACTGCTTTGAAAAACCTTAACTGTCACCATATTTCCTTCTTTTTTCTTGTGTTTCTTTCCCTCAATTGTTTAGGTTCCATTCACAGCTATGATGGACATAATAATCATTATGCCAGCAGAGACTAACCCATTAGCAATTTACCATACAAGATGGGATGCATATTATTGAACTAAGACGTAAGGCTGGATTAGTAGAGTAAGATTGGATTGCAAGTGTTGGATAAAGATAATGCAGGGTTGTAAAGAAAATAAGAGAAGGGGGAAGAATGCAAGAGCTAAGAGAATATCAACCTTACACACCAGTAAGCCCTTCTAAGAATTGCAATGAAATAATTGAATCAAGTTTGCAAAGACAAACACTTAAGGAAAATGATTTTCTTATGTTTGGTTTTTATGTTAAAAATTTCAATAAGAAATCAAATATAATAAAATTAGTTGAAAACTAATACATTTTTCAATTATTTAATCTTTATATTGATGAACTAAAATGAATGAAAGGAGTTTGAAATAGCAAATAAAAATAATTTGTTGACTTTAATTCTATTTTTATTTTCTTTCCTTTTCCTCGGTTATTTTTTCCCTCAAAATTTTTGGGAACCCACGTAAGTTTAAGGATTAGCAACAGTAGAAAGTAATTGGCTCCCTGCAGGAATACTTAAAGTAATATATTGACTCATATATAAGGAATTCTGTTCTTGGATGCTCATAGATACTCCTAATTTCCCTCCGTATATGGACTCTAGAAAAGAACAAGAAGCTTGTCTGGACATGACAACAACCTAATCCTTCAATATAACAAGAAGAATTTAGCATTCGGGAAGGCCAGGAAACCCATCATAACAAATGAAACAAATATCAGTTTATACCTAGAGGGTACAAACAAATTTGGCAAATGAACAACTTTACCTGAGCCTGCAGAGATGGTGGTTGTGGTTGACAATCAGCAATTGCAGCAAGGTACATAAGGTTTCGCTGAAGTCTTGCTTGGTTCCTACCAAATTAGATAGAATTAATTGACTCCTTTGAAATAGATTTCTTTGGATAGAGAATACTATTCTAATTACATAGCTTCGAGATACATGTTATTTGAACTATTGCAGCAGAAACAAAACCAAACCAAATGGGATGTCATTTAGCTAAAATTGCATCTGTTGAACTCATAGAACGTCCAGAGGATTGTGTTCTTTCCTCTTACCAGGTTTTACAAGAATGAAACATGTTCCTTCATCTACATTGGAGAAAAAAATTGCTCAAAAAATTTGATCGAACATTGGTGGAAACAAAGAAAAGAAAGGAATGAATATATAAAAATATATATATATATATTCATTGGATAGCTGAGAAGAATGAAGGAAAGAAAAGAAAAGAAAGGAATGAATATATAAAAAATATATATATATATATATATTCATTGGATAGCTGAGAAGAATGAAGGAGAAAGAAAAGAAAAGAAAGGAATGAATATATAAATATATATATATATATATATATATATATATATATATATATATATATATATATATATATATATATATATATATATATATTCATTGATAGCTGAGAAGAATGAAGGAAAGAAAAGAAACCTTGGAATCTTGCAAAAATTTTGGGTTGAGTTGACAGTTTTAACTTTCCAAAGTTTATTTCATTTTCTAACGTACAACATTTCAGCAACAAATGCTAAGCACTACATTATCATGAAAAAATTAGAAACAAAGCATATCCAAATAGGATCTCATTAAAGAAAAAGAAAGGAAACATCCAATAGGAAGCAAATGCCACTTTCCAATGTGTAATATGGAATTCAGTTAAGTATTCTGCTGTTGCAAAAGAAGTATTTTTAACAACATAGGAGCATCGAATTTGTGGCATCACACACTAATTTCAATCAAGAAAAAATCTCCAACAGACATCTGCAGAATCAGTTCATACCCTAGGGTGCATGTTGTATTTTGTGAACTTAACAATCAAACATATCAGAAGTTTCTACACTTAGCTAGCAGATGCCCTTTCTGCAGGAAAGCAGAAGATGGTCTTGAATCTATTTTAATCCACTGTCCTTTAATATGGGAGTAATGGGCTAATCTCCTCATGGTTTTAGGCATCAGTTGGACTTGTCCACACCTGTTTAAGGACTTATTATCCAGCTGGAGGCAGCTCCCTGTGAAGAAGAATGCCAGAAAATTGTGTTGGGCAGCTCCTTAAGGCATATGCTGGGCTATATGGAAAGAGAGGAATAGAATTGTGTTCAAAGACATTCCTTTTTCCCAACCTAGACTGAAACACTCTATCATTAGCTCCCTCTTGTTCTGAGCTGGGTTAATCCCAAATGTGGATAATTCTTTTGTTAAAAATTTCTTAAGTTTGTACATGCCAAATGCTAGGAGCTAGCTTTCTTTAGGGATAAAGTTTTTTTGTCTTAGCTCCTTCTTTTGGTATTTGACCAAGGCTCCTTGTTTACTCCCCGGTAGACTTTGGGCTTGCCTTCCTGGTTTCTTTGCTTTCAATGAAAGTTTTAGCCATTTGCCTAATAAAATAAAAAAAAACATACTGTGAAGTTTCTTTATTTGGTTCATTCATAAAACTATAAGAAAGCCACTGAATAGTTGAGTAGATTAATAAGTTCAATATTAACAAATGTATTCAATCTGAATTACTAAAATGAGGCTTTTATGTTGGTTATTGCACACTATCAAAATTTTAGGCCCCATATTTTGTAGTTGTTCTGTCATATTAGTAAAGTTTAGATGGTAAGTGCATTAGGAACAAAGTCTGTGACCATTGAATGGATAGAGATTGACAAAATCAATGGGACTACAATTTTGCCAAGCCCTGTATGATGCATTCCAGACAAGATGTACACTAGCAGATGATTAGACTTTAACACAAGGAACACAGGAAGTAGATCTATCAAGATATAAATGAATATAAAATAAACCCATAACAACAGAACCTCCTTAACGCATAAAAGGGGGAAAAATCCAAAAAGGGAAGAACACAACTATGCAAGTGACATGGTTCAAACATGTTCTTCCATGTCAAGTAGAAACAGGAGAAGGAAAGAAAATACCAGCTAAATGAGAAGCATCATCATCATGGGTAAAGATAAACATTCCAAGCACAACTTATAGCAAATAAAATAAATGATGGAATACTTACTCTGCACATTCACTGAGTGTCCCTGACTTTTGGCTCTCAAGAATTTTCAAAATCAATGACTTGTTCTCATCTAGGTACTGCACATACGAAAACAGCATTCAACATGAATAAGCCGATACAATCAATAACATATAATCAACAATAACATAAAAATCAATCTACACCCTGAAGAGGGACAAATTTCTAGTTACATTATTATGAGATGAATAGAAGGAGAAGCAACCCTCATGGTGGTGAACAATCTGCCCTTGACCAACAACTTTGTAGAAACAAAGAGAAGAAGAGTTGGGAGGAATGAATTCCTTGTATTTTCCATTAAGTCATCATACATATATATACAAGAAGACTAGGCTATACAATAGGTAAGATAATCTACTCTTCCTAAATGGTTACAACCCTATAAGTAAAGTATCCTAATAAGAAAGAAACCAATATGTTAGTGTATGATACATACTATAACACTCCCCCTCAAGTTGGAGCATAGATGTTAATCATACCCAACTTGTTACATAGGTAACTAACTCGGTTTCCACTTAGGGCCTTTGTGAAGATATCACTTAATTGTTCTCTAGTCTTCACGTATCCTGTAGAAATCAAATCAAGTTGTATTTTATCACGGACGAAATGACAATCTATCTCTATGTTTATTATTCGTTCATGGAAAACAGGATTGGAGGCAATATGAAGTACACCCTGATTGTCACACCAGAGCTTTGCTGGGACTGAGGTTTTAATACCGATTTCCGCCAAAAGTTGATGGAGCCACATAATCTCGCATGTAGATTGTGTCATTGCTCTATACTCAAATTCTGCACTAGATCGAGAGACAACCCTCTGTTTCTTATTCTTCCATGAAACTAGATTCCCTTCAACAAACACACAATAACCTGAAGTGGACCTTTTGTCTTCCTTAGATCCTGCCCAATCTGCATTCGTGAAACACTCAAGTCTATTATGTCCATGATTACTGTATAAAATACCACGTCCCGAAGCTCCTTTCAAGTAGCATAGAATCTATTCTACAGCCGCCCAATGATCAACTGTTGGAGAAGACATGTATTAGCTTACAACACTAACAGAGTATGCAATATTAGGACGTGTTACTGTAAGGTAGTTCAGCTTCCCAACCAGCCTTCTATATCTCTCTGGGTTTTCAAACAATTCGCCTTCTCTAGTAAGATGTAGGTTTTGTGCCATAGGGGACTAACATGACTTTGTCGCCACTCTTTCCCGTTTTCAAATAATAGATCTGAAGACATATTTCCTTTGAGATAAGAAGATTCCACGTTTGCTTCTCATAAATTCAACACCCAAGAAGTATTTCAACATTCCTAAGTCCTTTGTGTGAAATTAGCCATGAAGAAAGGACTTGAGTGAAGATACACTTGCCATATCATTCTCGATAATGATAATATCATCAATATACACAACTAACAAGATGATACTTGCTTGAGAATTTATGAAAAAGACAGAATGATCGGATTTGCTCTTCTGAATGCCAAATTTCTCAATCACTTCACTGAACTTGTCAAACCATGCAGAGACTTTGTTTTAAGCCATATAATGATTTTCGGAGACGACAAACTCTACCAATCTCCCCTAAGCAACAAACCCGGGAGGTTGCTCCATATAAACCTCTTCTGCAAGATCCCCATGAAGAAAGACATTCTTAATGTCAAGTTGATGGAGGTCTTAGCCATGAGTGGCTGCTAGAGATATAAACAGTTGAATAGAGGTCTACTTGGCAACCGGGGAAAAGATATCAAAATAATCCACCCCATAAGTCTAGGCATACCCTTTGGCAACAAGACGGGTCTTCAACCTAGCAATGGATCCATCAGGATTAATCTTCATTGTAAACACTTATCGATAACCAATGGCTTTCTTCCCAGCAGGTAAACGTACCAAGTCCCAAGTACCATTATCAATCAAGGTATCCATCTCTTCTATCATAGCACTACGCCAACCAGGATGGGCTACGGCTTCAGAAAGTTTGTTAGGCAATGAAATAGAGTTCAAGGATGCAATAAAATCTAATAAGAATGAGATGACAAATGGTTATAAGAACAAAAGGAGGAGGATCGTGATGAGCACACCGACGCTTACCTTTACTTATGAGCAATAGGGAAGGTCATCACTAAAACGGGACGGAGGTCGGCTAGCTTCTGCAGGAGGGCTCAGACTGGAGGGTGTAGGCGCGAGCATGTAATTCGACCGATAGGAGGCTTTTTAGAGGTCAATGTATGCAGGAGCCGGAGGCAAGGTATAAACGAGCAAATCATCATCCTCCCCTTGACTAGTGTGGATCGGGTCGGGAAAAAAAAGGGTATTCTCAAGAAAGGTGACATCAGCAAAAACCAAGTACCTCCGAAGATTAGGACAATAACACCTATACCCCTTCTAAACTCAAGAATCCAACTACATATTAATTTTGAATGACTTAGGTCGAAGACACATGCAGATGAACATCCCGAACATAACAAGTTCACCCAAATACCCGAGGCTCAATGGGAAACAAAGATTTATGGAGAAAGAAGGTTTGAAACGGAGTGACCCAATCCAAGACAGAGGAAGGCATCTGATTAATTAAAAAACAGGCAATGGAAACAACATTGGATCATAAAAACTTAGGCATGTGCATTTGAAATAATAGAGCCTGAGAGGTTTTAAGAAGGTGTCTATTTTTTCTTTCAGCAACTCCATTCTGAGAAGGAGTATCAACACAAGATGTCTAATGAAGGATGTCATTTTGAAGCATGAATGATCGAAACTGCTCTGCATATATTCTTCGCATTATCACTTCTCGGATTTTGAACATAAGTATGAAACTGAGTCTTAATTTCAGCATAAAAGGCACGAAAGTGAGAAAATAACTCCGAGCGGTTTTTCATTAAATATAACCAAGTTGTTTGTAAATAATCATCGACAAACATAACAAAATAATGAAACCCAGTTAGGGACACAACTGGACATGGACCTCACACATCCGAATGACTAACTCAAAAGGAGTGCCAACTCATTTATTGACTCTAGGACAAGAACTAAGACAATGATGTTTTTGCAAATTCATCAAGACTACAATCTACGACGACAAACTCAAAAACCGAGGACACAATTTCTTCAATAAAGGGAAGAGAGGTGGGCCCAATCAAGCAATGAGTCTCAAATGGTGAACCCCTAACAGGCGCCAGGTCTCGTATCATAGGATCAAGAATATAGAGACCCCCAAACTCACGTCCTCTACCAATAATCTTCTTCGTCATAAGATCCTGGAAGAAACAATAATTAGAAAAGAATGAGACACAACATTTAAGAGCTTGAGTTAGTTTGCTCACAGATACCAAATTAAAAGAAAATTTGTGTAAATCCAAAGATGTATGATAGGGAATAGGAGCCGGAAAATGGTGCCTCGAACTAAGAACACAGAATCGTGACTCATTTGCCAAAGTGATACGGAAGGTGAAGACAGACTCGAAAAGTAGAAAATATACTAATTAATTTACATGACATGCATTCCGTAATCAATGACTCATTCAGAGGATGAAGAAGAGACTGGGCAGTGTTCGCTACTTTACGAAAGCAATAGTCGAACCGAGTAGATGGAGACTGCAATGATTTCTGGTATAAGTGGAACCTGGTGAGTTCGTCTGCAGACAATTGGATTGACTAATCAAATGCCTCAATAGAGGAGGCTACATGGGCGCATGCTAAATCTTTGATTCCGTTCGCAGCTTCATGCCTCAGATCATATGTCCAAGCTTACTAGCACAACACACAAACTTCTCCGTAATTAGGCCTCTGCGTTACCTCCAGCCACTATTTCTGTATTGTGGCTTTCCCGATTCACCACTGTTTTGTCCAACAAGAGCACCGCCATCTAGATGGTGTAGCAAAGTGATATGCGATCAATCGCTCGAAAGAAGAAACTCTCGTGGATTGACAAAATCAGCGCCTTAACATAATCATACTCATAAGGGACTCGCAAGAAGCCCATCACTCCATCTTTCCCCTGATCTCATTGACCTAACATTTGGACTAAAGGGTAAGAGCACATTCAGTTCCTCATATGTCTTTGTATAGTCCATAAAAAATTCCGTAAGCGACCGATCTTGTTTCTCAGAGTGATAAAAGGCTCGAAACACATCGAATATGCAAGAAATATTTCCCTTTCTAGAATACACAAAGTCCAAATAATCTATTAGCTCCTTAACAAACTCACAATGATTAATGAGAGTAAGTACTTTATCATCAATGGAATTACGGATTTAGAGAAAGAGACGGGCATCATCCTCCAGCCATCAGTCATTCGAATCATCGGTAGGAGGGTCCTCACTAAGGTTACTGGCCATACGAATACTCTTCAAGTGGAGGCGGACTATTTTATTCCAATCCAAGTAATCGACTACACTTGTCCTCCGTGATCTCGACATCATCAAGACCACTTCGTACGAAATGTGCTTCTTATTTGCTAACTCACCATTAGAAGCCAAGGAAAGTAGATCGGGCGCCAAGAAGTACTCTTCTGTAAGGCAGATTCAAAAATCTCGTAAACCTTAGTATAGTGGGTCGCCGCATACAAAATCACAAAAAGTAGATCCAGGTACCAAACAAAGAAACTAAGTAGACCAGAGGTCTTATGCCTCGTGCCGACGACAATCGAGGAGGAGGCTTCGAGCCAAAATACCCCCTACAAGCCCACTCCGCGCGCAGACGTGCGGATCTTAGCCCGAAACAAAGGTGGCAAAGGCGTGAGCTCACGCTAGTGGCTCTCGTCACGGATTTTTCTCGGTGCTTTGTCACGCTTCAAGCAGTTTCGTGCTAGAGGAGAGATCCCACTCTCCCTCGAAATTGGTGTTTCAAAAACACTCCTTTACAAATTCCTTGAGCACTAAAAATTGCCTAAAGCAAATAAAAACTCTCCTAATCCGAGCCCTAGGCTCGATACTCATGAGAAACTAAGAGAAGAAGAGTCAGAGAATGCAAATTCTTAGGGCCTTCCATTGAGTCATCATACATATATACAAGAAGGTTAGGCTAAACAATAAGTAAGATGATCTACTCTTCCTAAATGGTTACAACCCTATAAGTAAAGTATCCTAATAACATACAAACCAATATGTTAACGTATGATTAATACTATAACAAACTTCAAGTTAGTGCAAGCTTAAAATAGTGCATTTTCCATGAAAAGAACATCATCAAATCAACTCTTTGTTATCATGTCTTCTTGATCTAGTAGCGATCTCCAAACTAATTTGCCTAAAAGAGTTTGATTCATTATAAAAGATGTCTAATTCCTAGCCACCCTCTTAGGCAAACAAAAAATAAGATGGCTTTAACAGGCTCCCTCCCCACAGCAATTAGATCTGTGGTAGAGTCTATCACTGCAATATGAGGAAAAATTTAAAGAGCTAGAAAAGGAAATTTTGAATGCAATAGTAGGCCCAGTTGTTATGCTCAGCATCTATATCTTGCTTTCAGTGTGGAAATGTCTTGTTGATTTGAGGTTTCTGTAATTTATTCAGCTTCAAATCCACTGATAATACAACAATCAAGGAGTGGATTTGGGACCTAGAATTCCAATTCCAGGGCTCCAAATTCCATGCAACCAAACGTCTCCTAATTTTTAATTCTACGCATATTTAACTTTTTTTTTTTCATTTCAGAGTTGGGATGTAACCAATTAGTTTCATGTTTGATGAAGCCCTAGAAACTAATTGGGTCCAGACCTATGCATATAATCTCTCCTTCACTTCAATTTTCAAAATGATTCTATCTTTGTTGAGTAACTGATAAGACATTCTGGTATTAAGAGAAACACTTGCACATACAAAGCCCAATTCCATTACCAAAACCCTTCTGGTTCATTAATATTCATCACTCCATTAGGGTCCCATAAACTACTATACAGAACACATAAAAAGGAATTACAAGAACAAGCAAATACCTATTCTAATTGTTCTATAATATATACAAAAAAGGGAAGAAAAAAAAAGAGGAAATGTTGAAACCAAGTATTCAATCCAATCACCAAACAGCTAAAGAAGCAGCAGAGAGCAGACCCAAGAATGACTCTTTCTAAATACACCAAAAGAATGAAATTAAATACAAAACCCATGCAAGTAAAATCTAGAAATTAAGATGGAAAAAAACAAATACCCATGAAATAAAAGCAGGCAGTAAACGGACAAATGTGGAGGATAGAGAGAGAGAGAGAAAGAGACCTGTTGGATGTGATCAGTAGTGATGGTGGTGAGGTTATGGCCTCCTGCCATCAGGGGCTGCATCTGCATAAGGTGTTGCTGCATCCTTCCTCTGATCTTCTCTGCACTGCCCCCACTGCTGCTACAAATTGCTCAAAACTTTACTTTTCTTCTCCCTTCGCCTTCTTTCCTATCTGTTACATTGTTTCTATCACTCCACAAAACACAATATTAAAAGAGAAGAGAAAGATTTGAGGCCCAAGGTTATACCTTTCTTGGTATGCTAACTCCACACGTTTCTATGTTTCCAGCTCACTGCTCAGATGTCAGGCATCCACAGAGAGAGAGAGAGGAGAGAGAGAAAGCGCCTGTACGTTGGGACAAAAATCGGGTATTTATTCTTGCTTGATGATCCCAAATGCTAACAATCTCGAGTTTTGTACAAATATATTTTATTTAAAAAAAATTTATTAAAATATGTCGAAAATTAAAATAACGCCAAACAAGCATCTTAAATGCTCTGGCATACACATCAAGAATACGCCAATGACATAAGATTGTCGCTTTAAAACTAGGTTTTTCTTCCCCGTTTACTCTTTCTTCCTTTCTCTCATCTTCCACTCCTCTCCTCCTCCAAATCCTCTCCACTGATTGGTTTTGTTGTGTACTTTGAGATTCATCATACCAACTTCCCTATTTTGAGTTTCAGTATATTGCATTCATCTTTCATAACAGATAACCTACTTTAGTTCATCGGTTGTGATGTTTTGGTTTATGCACTTCATTATTACCAATCGTTTTACTCTCTGATTTCAATCTTTTGTGGGAGTGGTGGTGGATTAAGGTAAGTGTGAAAATTTAATAGGTTCATTAGAGTAGAACACACTCCACTAAAATGAACATGTATTTATTTAGGAAAATCTTACTTATTGTTGCTAAATCTTGAAATTGTTCGCACCATCCGCTCCCCTTACCTAAATTGCTTATGGGCAAAGTATTGTGATTCGAGACATGATTTTTCCGATTTGGTTCAAGATATGATAAAATTTTCAAATTGTTTGGTTTCCTTCAAATTTCTTAGAAAATTAGGATATTTTGGTATTAAATAATTAGTTAAGATAGTACTTATAGTTGGTTAAAGTGTTACCTCTACTTGAAAGACAATTATTTTTCCCTGATATGTTCTGAACTCTGTATTTCTCATTCTTCATAACCTTTTTCCTATCTCCAAAATCGGTAACCCTGATAGATATTTTTCCGTAGGGTGAAAAGTGATGTGATCAAGCTTATCGATTTAGAAAGACATAGAAGGTATAAACTTTAAAAAATTATAAACAAGCTCGAGGGTCGTAGTCGGCTAAAATGAAGCTCATCTTCCAACCTAAATATGTTTTATATTATTATTTTCATTATACCCTAGTATAAACACAATGGCTTATTTGGTTCATGGTTTTTGTAACTATTGGCATTCCACTTGTTGTGTTTGTTTTATAAGATAACTTTGGTAATGATGTTATCTTATGAATGACATTTTGTGTAGGTAAATAATGTGTGACTCCACTATTCCCGTCATATGTTTTTATAATGGAAAAACTGAAAGGACTGAAATAGATGTGAATATATTGGGAACAAAGTTGTTATTGTGTCTTTGGATGTATCGATTAATTACACATATGATCAGTTGTTAGATATGATATACTCAATGACATGTATTGATAAAGAAATGTTTAAATTAGTCCTCACTTGTAAGTATCATTTGAAAAAACGGAAATAGGTTCCAACCTTGTCCTATATGGGATGACAATAGTGTGTACCGAATGTTGAAATTGGTTGACATACTGAATCGAGGAAATCAATTGTATACCCACTTAGTGCGTGTTAAGCCACAAGTGAATCAATCAATTGGTACTTACACAAATTTATTACTTGGAGGAAATTTTAATGTTGAGGAATTGGACTGTGGGTGTGGGCTTGGTAGCGCTCTAGTTGCTGTAACTGATAGATGTGAAGTAAACGAAGATGATCAAGATTGTGAAGATAAAGCAAGTGATGAAGATGGTGACAATGAAAGAGATGGAGATGGAGATGTTCAAACTGATGGACATGTTCCTTATTTCTTAACTATTAACCAATTTATGGAGAATGAGCAAGAGAGATGTCTCTCTATGAATGTGTCAAGTTATGATGTCTCAAATAACCTAGATCCTAAGGACCCAAACGAGAGGGATACTGTTAATTATTACTTAGCACCACCACCTCAGTTTGAAAATATGGAAAATTTTGGTAATGCTGTTTCAAGTGACTGGACTCCATGAGTGAACTATAATACTGCAAACTCAAGTGGAGAATTTGTTATTGGCTAGGTTTTTACTTCCAAAGTTGCTTTGCAAGATGCTGTTAAGTTGTACTCTATTAAAGCAATATCAATGGGGTGATGTGGTTGTTGCATCTTCAAAAATTGCTAGGCAGATGTAAGAAAGCTGAAGAGTGTCAATGTACATAGAAGCTTCGTGTTATGGTTGTGAAAGATACATCTTTCTTCATAATCAATAAGTATAAAGGTCCACATACTTGTGTCAATGCTTGCTTGAATTGGGACCATCAACAATTAGACTTCAACTTGGTTGTTGATCATATCAAGGCAATGATTAAGGTACAGTTCAATTTGTCAGTAGCCACTATCCAAGCAACCATGATGGTCCAACCATTGTGCCTTTTAAGTCAATGAAATGCATATCATGTGGACATCCTAAATCAACCCTTTTGCATAATGAAATGGACGTTAGAGAGGGGAAGACTACTACCATATGTGGGTTCTACAAATAACCTAGTCACAACTTTGCATCTCAAAATAGTAATTCGCCTGGATTAAATACGTGATAAGTGGAGCCAGAGAGACAGCTTTTAAGAAATTAGATGAGCAAAGAAAGAAACAGAAGAAAAAGAAAGAGAAGAAGAGAAGAAAGAAAAAGAAGAGAAAGAGTGTTTATATATATATACTATATATATATGTATCTATATACTAATACTTGCTCATTTGTTAATTTTTATTGATTGTTATATGTTACAAATATAGCATTCGGAGGGCCTTATGATGCAGATTCGTTAAATAGATATGTCTTGGTTTTACAGACGCATTAATCCCATTTGCGGACACTACTCGTGCTCGATTTTCATCATAAAATATTGTTTTCGACATTATCAGGTAACGTAAGGGTAGGAATTTATTTATCGATATCTTTGCAAAATTTTCGCTTGCACTACATGTTGATGTTAGATGTCGGTTCATGCAAGAGTGGCATATGGATCCTCGATTCACCCGTGACATGTGATCCGATCCGCTTATGGTCGGTAACGTAATCGGACACATCACACTCGATTGGGCCCTCATCACGAGTTTGGTTGAGAGATGGCGTCCTAAGACACACACATTTCATTTACCGGTTGGGGAGATGACGATCACATTACAAGATGTTGTCATCATCCTAGGCCTCCATATTCATGGACCACCAATCACCAGCACATGTGACTTCGATGTGTCGTCATTGCGGTCAAGAGTCGCTAGGTGATCTCATCTTCGATCGAAGCCAGAGGATTTACCGCCTCGACTAATCGGGTTGTCTCAACAGTTATCGACTCCACCCATAGACGCAGATGAGGTGACATTAGAGCCCAATGCACGTGGTTTCATCCTAGCATTACTAGGATCCTTTCTATTTGCAGACAAGAAGGGTCTACATGTCCACCTATGTTTCCTCCCATTACTACGAGATTTGACGCAGATCTCTACTTACAGTTAGGGTAGTGCTGTTCTAGCACACTTATATTGGGAGTTATGCTGAGCGAGCTGCGATGGTGCTACTGAGATTTCCGGTTGTATTACATTGTTACAGGTATGTTGCTAATATGTATAATCATACACATATAAAAGTCAATCACTAAGATGTTTCTAATATTGAATGATTTTTCGTCCAACTCAGTCTTTAGGAGAATTACACGTGGGTCGACTTGATTTTAGGCGACCAACAAGATCACTCTCACTACTACACCATGATGGTAGCTGGGTCGTGTTTTTGATGGAGACGCCGTTGAGGGTATACAAACATTACCAACTCGAGCCGATCGATACACAGGTTTCACTGAGAGTACCTTATCATGGGTGCATAACCCATCCGGTGTGCTCAAGTATATTGAGACTAGTCAGATGCACGCATCGTGATCGGGCAAATATACATAATATATATTATTTTAGTCATATTCATAATAATGATAATTTTAGTCATACGACATTGAGGTAAATTGTAGGTGCTATGGTTTCACATCGAGAATTCCACGCCATCTACATGATATATGTCTTGTCGAATGTAAGATTTTAAGGCGCATGATGTCTCCACTTTATATGCTTGAGACTGTAGGAGTGGAACTGTCCGGTGACAGTCTTGCATCGCCGCCTTCATCGTGATTACCTTTGTCTTGCTCCTTAGAGCAAGAGTTACATTTGGTTGACAGATGAGGACGCCACAAGTACGATTGGGAGACATGTCATGCGCCATACTTCGCCTTATGGGCTACATGTGTAGAGAGAGGATCGCAGCATCACCTTATGACTGTATTATGGATCATGATCCATATATGGAGTGGTATGGACATATTACACGACGTTTGATCCAAATAACACCTGTTATACTTCAAAGTAGCTTTATACGCGGAAAGATAATAAAAGTAAAAGTATATTTATCCGAAATAAATTAAAGATAAAAATAAAATAAACAAGAACTTGGAATCAATACAACAGTCAAAGGTAAATTAATAAATTACCAATTCATGACCCAAGGATCATAATATAATAAGTTCATATGCCAAAGTAGGATTTTGATAAATTGAATAGAGAATAAAACTGAAAGTGAGGACAAAAGGGTAATAAAAGAAAGATATTAGAATAAAATAAGGAAGAAAAATTGTGGAAGAGACAAGTGGCTTGAAAGAAAGAGGGAGAAAGTTTCCTCGGAAAGTGAAATAAAACGGATAAAAGATTGTCAGGCGATAAGCACTAAAATAAATATCTTATTTTGGTCTGGGAGAAAGAGAGAGCAAAACGGATAAGAGAGGGAAGAGAAGCGAAAGGAAGAAGAAGAAGAAGAGAAAGAAAGAAGAAAGTTAAGGAAAAGGAAGTGTTATAAGATCACAAGTGATTAACTAAGGATTTTGGTATAGAAAAGTATGAATATATGTCTTGGGTTGTATGGGACTTTAAGGAGTTCCGTATGGAAAACTATCGATGTTTATACAATAGCATGGGCTTGTATAGTTTTGGGTATAGAAAGTATAGATACATGGATTAACCTCCTATCTCGAGTACGGTTTGAGTTTGGGAACTCCTAAACTCATTTCGTAGGGGTTGAGTTGAGAAGAGTTCTAAGGCTCCTATAGATGTGTTTTGGGAAGGGTCTAGTTGCAAATTAAACTAAGAAAATTCCCTATTTTGATCATATGCAATAGGCGGACCTTAGAACTGGTTTTTGGACAAGAAATAAAGGAAATTTGGAAGTGAGTCCTTCTAGTAAATTGTAGCCACATCAATGAAATTGATGTTAGGATTTTGAATTTCTCGATTTGGACCTATGTAGACCAAGTTATATTCTTTACTGAGGTCTTGTAATAGATCTGTCAAGCCGTCTGGCCCATTTCAAGCCAACTAGCCGGACCTTAGAACAGGTTTTGGGTCAGAAATAAAGAGAATTCCGCAGTAAGTCCTTCTGGGAATTGTGAGCCACATCAGTGAACTTGATGTTAGGCTTTTGAATTTCAATCTCACCCTCGTAGACCAAGTTATGGCCTTTACTCCGAACAGCCAAATGAGTGAGAGGTCACCCATAGAGGTCAGCAAACAGAGGTCACCCATGAGGTCGCAACAGAGGCTCACCATATCGTGCAAAGAGAGGTCACAGACCTCATGCAGTTAGAACCAGCGGTGACTGATGTTAGAGGCTCACAGACCTCATGCAAGAGAGGCCGCCAGACCTCATGCGCTAGGAGGGTCACAGACCCTCATGCAAGAGAGGTCACAGACCATGCAACAACAGAGGTCGGTAGGGGTTAGCAGACTCATGCAAGAGGTCAAGAGATTCTCATGCAATGTAGAGGTCAAGATACTTTGATCCTGAGGTCAAAAGAGACCTTGTCCCAAGAGCTCAAATTAACTCAGAGCTCACTATTCCGTGAGAGCTCACTCGTCCGGCCTGTGTCACCACAGATTTGATCACGATGACCTAACTCTAAGGTCATGCAACTTCCTCGTCCGAACCTGATTTCCATGCTTCGACTCTATGGAAAGCCCATTGAGTCAAGAATCCATCCATATTCCTGAGGAGTAGATATTAGATGTCAGACCAAGGTGATAGATCGAGCTCGTCCAGGTCAGGTCAGCTCGGCCAGTTCAGGATTTGACTACGTATGACCTCCAACTTCGGAAGGTCATAACTCCTTCGTCCGAACTCCGATTTGGGTGTTCTTGGACTCTATGGAAAGCCCATTGAGTCAAGAATACTGATATGCCTGAGGAGGATATTGGCGTTAGACTGAGGTGATAGATCGAGCCTCGTCCAGGTCAGGTCAGCTCGCCCGGGCCAGATTGATTACGCTTGACCTCCAACTGGCGTCATAACTCCTTCGGGTCCTAACTCCGATTCAGTGTTCTCGATTCAATGGAAATACCATTGAGTCAAGAATACATTCATATGCCTGAGGAGGATATTGCGTGTCAGACTGAGGTGCACTGAGCCTATCGAGGTCAGCTCACTGTCTAGTTCAGGATTTGACTACATACGACCTCCAACTTCGGGAAGGTCAAGGCACCCTTCGGGTCCGAACTCCGATTCATGTTCTCGACTCTATAAAGCCCACGAGTCAAGAATACATTGATATCTTGAGGAGGATATTAGGGTGTCAAACTGAGGTGATAGGATCGAGTCGTCCAGGTCAGGTCAGCTCGTCCAGTTTCAGATTTGACTACGTATGACCTCCAACTTCGAAGGGGCTAACTCCCTTCGTCCGAACTCCGATTCGGGTGCTCTTGACTCTATGGAAAGCCCAGAATGAGTCAAGAATACATTGATATGCCTGAGGAGGATATTAAGTGTCAGACCGAGGTGATAGATCAAGCCTGTCCAGGCCAAGTCAGCCTGCCCAGCCTCAGATTTACTACGCTGGACCTCCAACTCGAAGAAGGTCATAACTCCTTCTCGCTCGAACTCCGATTCGGGTGTTCTTGGATTCTATGGAAATACCATTGAGTCAAGAATACATTCATATGCCTGAGGAGGATATTATGTGTCAGACCGAGGTGTTAGACCGAGCTCACCGAGGTCAGGTCAGCTCGTCCAGTTCAGGATTTGACTACGTATGACCTCCAACTTCGGAAGGTCATAACCTTCTGTCCGAACTCCGATTTGGGTGTTCTTGGACTCTATGGAAAGCCTATTGAGTCAAGAATACATTGATATGCCTGGGAGGAGGATATTAGGTGTCAGACTAAGGTGATAGATCGAGCCTGTCCAGGCTTCATCAGGTTAGCTCGTCCAAATTAGGATTTGACTACGTATGACCTCCAACTCGAAGGTCATAACTCCTTCGTCCGAATCCGGGATTCGGTGTTCTCGACTCTATGGAAAGCCCATTGAGTCAAGAATATATTGATATGCCTGAGGAGGATATTAGATGTCAGACTGAGGTGATAGATCGAGCTCGTCCAGGTCAGTCAGCCTGTCCAGTCAGATTTGATTACGTTTTTGACCTCCAACTTCGGAAGGTCATAACTCCTTCGTCCGAACTCCGATTTGGGTGTTCTTGGACTCTATGGAAAGCCCATTGAGTCAAGAATACATTGATATGCCTGAGGAGGATATTAGGTGTCAGACCAAGGTGATAGATCGAGCTCGTCCAGGTCAGGTTAGCTCGTCCAGTTCAGGATTTGACTACGTATGACCTCCAACTTCGGAAGGTCATAACTCCTTCGTCCGAACTTCGATTCGGGTGTTCTTGGACTCTATGGAAAGCCCATTGAGTCAAGAATATATTGATATGTCTGAGGAGGATATTAGGTGTCAGACTGAGGTGATAGATCGAGCCTGTCCAGGTCAGTCACCATTCAGCCCAGATTTGATTACGCTTGACCTCCAACTCGAAGGTCATAACTCCTTCGGGTCCGAACTCCGATCTGGTGTTCTTGACTCTATGGAAAGCCCATTGAGTCAAGAATAAAGCCATACATAGTATGATAAAAGTGGAACCACATAGGTCCAGAAATAAGGAAAAAACAAAGAAGTGTGATATGATAATCATAGTATATCATGCATAATATAAAGATAGATACAAGTATAAGATAGATAAAAGTACAAGTACATGTATAAGTACTCCAGATAGGTATAAGTTCGTGAATTCTACGGGAGATAGGATACCTTAATAAAGTACATGAAAATATAAGTTAACAAGACATAAGATGTTACGAGGAATGAGTACATGTACACGAATAATAAGCATGTATGAATATAAGAATGAGTAAATGTATGCATGATGATAGGTTATATGCAAATGTTATAGGCTAATATATGAGATGAAAATATGATAGAATATGATATGAATACAAGAGTGAAGAGATGGAATATGAATAGCTAAAACATGAACAAAATGTGATATGGAATAGACATATATGAAATGATATACATGTATTGTAAAGAAAGAAATAGGAGAATGGTGATATGAAGCCACGTATATGAGAGAACGGTAATACATTAAAGTAATGATAGTATATATTGCATATGCTCGTAAATTATATGTATGGAACATATATAAGCATGGTATATGACAAGTATAGAATATGAAAATGCAAAGTTAAGAATAATTATCAGATATATCTCACATATGATTAACGATTGACAATAATGATTCGGTAATATGAGATATGTACTGAACATGAGATAAAATGGATTGTCTGCTTAGAACTTAGTAGAGGGATAGATAGGCATGCCTATTAGGAAGAATAAGTCCGCAAAGATACAAGTTCGGAGACGAGGCCCCGCTTGTCGGATTTAAATAGATCCCGCTTTGATCATGGTGGCCCCGAAGGGTCACAAATACTCGCTCTCATGGACCACTGCTCGACATAAAGGAGTATAGCTGCTCTCATGGACCATCGTTTCTCGTATAAGGAGTATAGCGCCTTCTCAGCTCTCATGGTTTCCCTTTTATCCACTCTAAGGTTTATGCATGAAACATAAAACAAATGAAATGTAGAGAATATATGACATTTAATGAGAAGCTATTAGCACCAAGTATGCAATGATAGTATGACAAGTATACAAGGTTAAGAAGCAAAAGTGTCACCGACACGGAAAGTATATGAACGCGCGTGACATGAAAGAGAAAGTAATCTTAAAAGTATACAGAAAATAAGATAGAAATAATACATGAATACATCATATGACAAAGACATGATAACAGATGTGAAAAACAAAGATACGATGACAAGACATGATAACAAGATATGATAATGCATGAAAATAGAAATATATCAAATGATATAGTATATAAGTTAATGAAAGTAATATATGTATAAGAATATGATATACAAGATAGGTTATGTGGGATATAAATATATAGTAGACATACCTAATGAATAGAGGGAACATGCTATGAATACATGATAGAAATGCATAAGTGCAAAGAACGATAAGAGATAAGTAAAAGATGACAAAGCACAAGAATACAATGTAAAAGTATAGATAGGAGATATGTCAAAGACAAGAGAACATTTGACATGTAATAAGAATGTAAAGATGATAAGTAATATAGTTATATGCATATGTATAAGCTTGTGACAAGCCACCATTGGCGGTTGTCCATGCTTATGTTCCCACTAAGCGTGAAGCTTAGCACGTGTTCAACTGCGGTAGGTACGTATGAGAAGACAAGGATAGAGAGGACATGACATCCCACATCGGCAGAAGGTGCCACCAGAGATAGTGCTCACCGCACTCGCTCTCACATCTCCCCTGGCGTTTCAGACAGAAAAAATTGTATATGTATAAGTAAATGGGACTCAAGATATGTATAGATGTCGAGGGACACCACTCCTAAGTGGTTCTCGCTTTTATATATGAAAATGATTTTGCTATTACGTAAATTGTTCAGATAAACTACAGTACAAGTTCAAATTCTCCGGAAAGAACTGCCAACGAGTCCCCATATAGTCTCGCATCAGATTCTGCTCGGATCCGCCATTCGGGTCGGATCTGGAATGGGGGCGTGACATGATCACACCACCACTCCATAAGGATCAAATGAGGTACCATAATACATCCGCATCATCCTACTTGTTGGTAAGTAAGCGTCTTTAAATTCTAAATTATTTCCAATATTTAATGCATAGAGTAGA
Organism: Tetrastigma voinierianum; assembly: GCA_016808115.1. NCBI lineage: Eukaryota > Viridiplantae > Streptophyta > Magnoliopsida > Vitales > Vitaceae > Tetrastigma > Tetrastigma voinierianum. The sequence continues at coordinate 190,815 of JAEQBH010004017.1, read as the reverse complement.
CATTTACTTTTGTTTGGTTTGTTTGTTTAGATATCTGGGATGGTAGAGATCGCTACTATATCTCACGAGGCTTATTCAAAGCCATCAGACGATACATTCATCATTGCTAGATCGGTTTTATTAATTTGATCGAGAGGATCAAACAAGATCGCGCACAAGATGAGGAGACATCTACGTCACATGGACCATCCATCGTATCTCCTCGCTTCATCCAACAGTTAGGATGCACGATTTGAGGTCGAAAGAGGTGGTATGCAGGCCGGGTCGACCTAGTCGAGTTGGTGAGCGAGGTGGTCATCAACCGGGTGGTCGTGCTGCTAGTCATTCCACTAATTAGACTTCCATGCCACCCGAGTATTCCACGCCACCACACCACCCCCCGAGACTTCCATGCCACACGAGTTTTCCACACCACCCTCCCATACTTTCATACCACCCGCGTATTCCATATCACCCTTAGAGACTTCCCCTCCGCATGTCATCCCACCATTATCACCTAAATCTCCGGCCTTAGAGGCCACATTACCATCTACGACATCACCTACATCATTGCCTCTCATTGATGAGACCATGATTAACCTTGTTCCAGACTTGGGTGCATGCCTACCTAGGTGACCTCGCACTAGGTACGTACATGCCTGGGGCTTGTTCCACCATTAGCTTCCTCAGCTCCCTCGGCTCCTTTAGTTCCCTCAGATCCATTTGAGATTGCACATGCCCTTACAGATAATCTAGTTGTGTATTCTAGGCATCCTAAGAGAAAGACAAAGCCTTCATCATGTGGGACTCATTGATGTTTATTTATATTTGTATAAATTTTTATTTGCATTACATTGTGTATATATTTATATGATTTGATTTATATATGAAATGATCAATTGTTGTGTATAGATTGTCATTTTGATGCAATTAGCATGCAAGTTGGTTAATTTGGATGAAATGTTTGTAAAGCAGTGATGTGTATTAGTTGTTATTTTGATGCAATTAGGTTGGTTTAAATGAAAATTGGGTAATTTGGATGAAATGTTTGTAATGCAGGTGATGTGTATTGGTTATCATTTCGATGTAATTAGGTTGATTGGGATGAAAGTTGGTTAATTTGGATGAATTGTTTATAATACAGGAGATGTGAATTGGTTGTATTTTTTGATAGATGTATTAGGTTGTAATTTAGACAATTATTTGTAACTTAAAATTCTCATTCTAACAAAAATAGCAATGCTTGCAGGACCGTGGCGATCCTTAAACTCCAGAGGGCGACCGCTAATAAATTAATTTTTTTTTTATCGAAAATATATCAATATATAGAAATAAAGTATGAATAATTATATTAATAAAAGTTTAAACTTGAAGGATAGAAAAAAGTACAAATCAAGCTACACTATGTTTTGTACTGCGAGATAATTGATTTCTACGACTATCCATATTTTGAAAATGATTCAAAATGAGTTTGTTGTCAATAGAATCAAATATCTCATTTTCTATGTATACAACTAAATTGTCATTTAACCATTCACCCCTCATTCTATTTCGCAAATCAGCCACAACTTTCATAAATAAAAATACTTTTCAAATGGGGATGTTGTCGTAACAGATAGAAGTAATGGGTCAATTCAACTAAACTATAAACCATCTAAAACTCTATATTTCATAGTTTCTTTCATCTTCGCTTAGACCCAAGTCTTCCACATTTAAAGAACCGACCATCTATTCTCCTTTCATCACTAAGAAAAGATCAAGCCCCGAGAAAGAATGTGCGCCTCAAAGACTTGTGAAGTCTAATGATAAAGATCAGCAGATGCTGCAGCCATCCATATCAAAACATAGAGAATCTATCTTCTTCGATCAAGACATGCAATGCACCAAGTAAATTCAAGCATTTGCTTCAGAGAAACGATGGGATTCATTCTTTATAATTGAATCAATAACCTAACAAAATATTAATAGTAATTAAATTAAATATTGAGACAAATTTTATTTAAAAGAAATAAATAAAGTCATAGTTTTTGGGTATATCACAAAATATTTTCACCGTGAATGATGATAGTTTATGACCGCTTGTCCATCCTCTTCATTTGAATTGGGTCTTGGTACTGTCTTCCATATTAATAATCAAATTTTATTAATAAGAACGAAAAATGAGTCAATGCAAGAGGGAGGGGCTAAGGTCATTTATTTCTTTTTTTTCAATTAGGACCAAAACACCGCCGTTTGGTCTTAATTAAAAAAAATCGGCCTCCTTCCTGATGATAGGCGGCGCCGCCCTTGACTATCATGTGTATTACTAACTTAAAAAAAAATTAAATGTCATAACTTAAAAAATTACAATGTTGTAGCGTGATTGCATTGCTTGACAAGGCGCCGACGTACATGATCGCACTAATTCGTGGGACATTACTTTGATTTCACTTGGCTCTAATAATTTTTTTAAATTAAAGTATATTTGTCCAAAACTCAAATAATCTCCTACATTTAATTCTTTTCCAATTTGAAAACTTGAACAAATATGTATATGATACGGTACTTATGATATTCAATTTGTATTTTAATTTAAAATATTTGGTTAAAAGACGTAATTTAAAATAATCCTAAATTTGTGAATCTAATATTTTTTGGGTTTTTTTATAAGAATGATCAATTTTGGATAAAAATGTTCTTTATTTTATGTATTTACCTTATCTTTTCAAAGGATGAATTATTTTTGCAAAAAAACAAAAAATGCATTTTTATTAAAATCAAACCAAATTTTGATTTCTAAATTTGGGTTTTCAAAAGGTATTTTAATCAAATCATCATTTAATTTTAGTAGTTTCACATCAAAGAACAATTGTATGTGTCAATGGAGATGGCTCAAATAATAAAAGATGATAAATTAAACTTGAATACTTATAAGAACAGCCAAAACTAGGATTCAAATTCACAAAGACAAATTTAAGTAATATTTACAACTAAGGCCTCCACTATTGAACACTTATATATTTCAATTGGTTCAAATCACACTATTTATCACGCTAAGAATTTTTTTCAAATTTTTTTTTAATGAGGACATAAGCCCCACTTCGAGTGATTCCGCTCAATATAATATGCAAAATAAATAAATAAAAAAACAAAAAACAAATTGCATGTGATGCTACACGTAATATTAATTAAAATAAAATTATAAATAATAATAGAGCAAAAAAGTTTACACTTTGATGCAAAAGGCCTTCATCAGGAGAGTGATCATTAATATATTTTATTTTATATGTTGTGAAAAATGTTTTATTTTTCTTACTTAATAAACATAAAAATCATCTTAATAATATTAAAATTTTCAAGGTCTTGTTTGAACAGATAATTAAAAAGTTAAAGTATTGTGTGGATACAATATTTGTTTTCAGACTTTAAAAACAAAAAATAATAGTAAATATTATATAAGATATAATTTCTTGAAGCTTTTACTTTACAGACAAACTTTTTGAAAAATAGAATGACATATAGGTCAAAATAATATTATTTAAAAAACTATCAAACAGTACTAAAATAGTTAGTTTTGAGAATAATAGTATTTTTTTTGTTTAAATAAAGATTTAATTATTTGGAATTGTCTTTTTGGAATGATTGATTTGACTCCAATTTAAGAAAAAACAAAAAATATGGAAAAACATCACGACACAAAACATAACTTGCATGGGAAGCATCCTCAATGGCTTTCATACTAGCTTAGTTGATTACATTGGTGTGCGAACATCAATACATCACTTGCATGGGAAGCATACTTTTCTTGTTTGTACATGCTACAAAAAGATATAAATTAATGAAAAATCAACTGTACTGGTCGATTTGCTCTGCTTTAAATATGTTTTTAAGAACAGTTTTAAAAATATAAAGAAACATCAAAATAGTGTTATCTTAAAATTGTTATTATTATCTAAATTTAATATTTTTAGAATAAAAAAAGAACTTTACCTGTTCTTTGTATTTTCTCTATTTTTTTGTTTTCATAATAAAAAACAGTTCTCAAAAATCATAAGAAAACATGCCCTTATATTCTCTTATCTTTTTTATGTGATTTTTTTAAAATTTAAGGTTATATTTGGTTTTAGAAATAATGTTAATGAATTTTTTTAAGAAAAATAATTTCTTATTATTTGGTTGTCAACTGAAAAATCGGAAAATCAAATATACAAATCACTTAAAATTATATATTTAAAAATATTTGGTATTTTATATCGACGAGTTCAAATAAATAAAATGAGTTTGAACTAAAAAAATAAAAATAATATGCTGGATTTAACTTATTTTTATTTTCTTTGCTTTCTTTTTGTTTCTTCTCTATTTTTTTTCCTTGTATTTTCCCATAATTTTTTTTTGGAAATCAAACATAACCTATGATATTGAATCATCAAAAAATTCATGACTTAATTTTAAAGTTTAATCTTAGACCGATAAAAAACGGCTTTGATTTAGAATGGGCCATGATTTTGGAGTTGACCTAAATTCCAATCCTCCCTTATATTGGTAGAGTTTTGGACATGAATGAGTTATTTTTTTTTAAAAAATAATAATATAAGTCAAAATTGCATTAATGTTTACCATCGCGTTTCGTAATACTATAAGCATCATCGCGACATCGAAATTTTTTAAGTTTAATACCACAATACGTTTTATCGAATATTTTAATTTTTTTAAGCTAATATCATATTATTGACATAACATTAATTTTAAAAAATTTTCTAACTGAGAGACTACTAGGCATTAACTTAAAATATTTTCAAATGTTATAATTCACTAATTTGAGATATTACTTTTTAATTTAAAACTATTTTAATATATATATTTTTTTAAATAACCTAATGTCCAAAACTCGATTGTCTACGTATGTCGTTTGTTCACGTGCATCAATCAACCGAGAACATGACTTCAGAGTTCACACACATGCTTGTGCCTGGGCCCTCTGAGTCTGTTTGTATGGGCTCGTGGGCTATACATGTGGGTCAATATTTGAATTCTTTTTTATTTGTGTCTCTAGTAAAACCTGGACATTCTCGAAGGCCCCTAAATGCTGTCCTACTATATATGTAAGCTGACATCAATGCCTACGAATGAAGAATTAATTAATAGAATTGGTCAATCTTACCTATTATACTCTAACAATATGCACTCGCATTTCGTGTTAACAAGGTTTGAATATGAACTTAGTAAATCTAGAAGTCTCTGTTTCGGCTCATACTTTCATGTTTCATGTCTATATATTCTTTTCTCGGAGCTTATGAAAGCAAGAATGACTTGTGTTCACTTGCTCAGAAATACAACGTCGTGGTTCTTCCTTTACACTATGTTTGGAATCCAATTCAATTGGATAGAATTGAATCCAAATATCATATTTGGAAATTTATAAACAATAGAATTCATTTAGGAGCAAAAAATGAAGATTTCCGTACAAAAAGAATTGAACCAAAAAATAGTGTGATTTGTGTAGAATTCTAATGGCTTTCATGACTAAAAGTGGGTCCCATTCCATTTAATGAGAAACCCATATTTACCCTTGCTTTGTCACGTGGGAAACCCTCTGAAATCTGGCTCTTCTTCTCACTAAAGACTCTAATTTTTACAACTTTTATATCTCCAGTAATTTCATTTCCATTGGTAGCCATTCTATTGATAGATCAAGAACCGACAAAATCAAAGGTTTTTTTAACAAATCTCATTATCTTTCTTATGTTCTGCCCTAGCGTGCAGTTTTGCTTCACCAAACGCAAACCCTTTGTAGGTAATTTTTTTACTTCATTAGCTCCTGTGATTGATTTTCTTTTTTTTTTTTTATGGCATATTTTGAATCTTGATGATGCTTGGAGCATTAGGGTTTTTATAGTCATGTAGAAATCTTTACTTTATATCAGTTCTACCTAAGCATGTTTCTGGCATTTTGAAACAGAACTTAACTCAAAATAATGTACACAATGATAGATAATCCAAGGAATTGAATAAATGCCTAGTTTCTAGCTATCATTTCCGGCCTAATACTGATATTTGCAATTATTTTTCATAGCTAAGGTTAAAAGTTAGTTTTTTATTTTCTTGAATTCGTATAAATAATCTAGTTGATAATTGAACTTGAAAATTAATGACCCCAACACGACTGTTGAGGAAGAGAATTAGATCCTTTTCAAGACTAAATTACCTGTATCATTCTATCTTCTTCCTAACCATAACTCCATAAGGCAATATTAGTTGATGGAGGTATATCCTTATATTAAAATTAAGTTTTCCCATTTCTTTCTCGAAGTTAACTCGCGAATGCCTACAGATCTAATTTAAGAAATATTCTATCCCGGGTTTCCCTACTCGCTATGCTTGAATAAATAAAACAAAAAAGGTTAATTTAATTCACCTCGAGGTTAGGACGACCGCTTCTCTCCTTGGTTTTAAGTCAAGTACTACTATTTATTTTGTTATGTTTTCTGTTGTTTTTCTCTACTTGGAGTTTGATTTACTATTTTTAATTATCATTCACTTGATTAAAAATTTCATGAATGTAGGTGACATTATGACAAATTTTGAGGAATGCTCGCTTTGATTAAGCCAGGGGTTATTTGGTATTTTTAGTTAAATCCCCCTATCATCTCATTTAGATAGACCAGTTTCTGAATCAAACAGGGACAGAGATGAAGTTAGACAAGAATTGCTTCGGACTTTAGAGACAAGTGAAGATTCACGTGATATAATACGTATGAGACCTAATGCTTTTCGACGATTAGTTTCAATTTTACGAGGAAGAGGTCTTTTGAGAGATAGCCAATATAGTACAACTGAGGAACAATTAGTTAAATTCCTCCATACCATAGGATGTAACGTTCGTAATCGTACCGTGAAAATTTTCATTGGCCGAGTGAGACCGTTGAATGGCCATTTCATCAAGTCCTTAGGGCAATTATAACCCTTGAAGATCAATTTTGGTCCAACTAAATGGTTCCATAGTTCCACTAGAAATACAAAGAGAAAGGAGTGATACTATCCATATTTTAAGGTGTTTTATTAAATTGCTACCAATCATCGATTTCATGCTTATGTTTGAAAATGACAACTTTAATGTGAAATTCGAAGCATTGCATTGGTGCTATTGATGGAACACACATTCGTGTTAAGGTTCATAGAGATCAAATGGCAAGGTATAGAGGAAGAAAAGGGATTCCTACAATGAGCATTTTGGCTACATGCACATTTGACTTAAAATTTACATATGTGTTACCTGGGTGGGAAGGCTTTACTCATTCAAGAGTGCTAGGAAAATGCTTAAGTAGGGAGGGATAAGCTACAAGTTCCTCAAGGTAGTACAAAAACTAGTTTATATAAACTTTTTCATTATGAAATTTTTACACAAAATTTATGGTTTTTTAGGTAAGTTCTACTTAGCAGATGCAGGATATATGTTGCGATCAGGATTTATTACTCCGTATAGAAGCACACGTTATCACTTGAAAGAATATTCCTGACATGGTCCTAAAAATGCAAAATAATTGTTTAACTTGCGACATGCTTGTTTGAGAAACACAATTGAAAGAAGTTTTGGTGTATTAAAGAAGCGTTTTCCAATAATTGCAAGTGGTACCGAGGCACAATATGATGTGAACACTCTTTCTGAAATTGTAATAGCATGTTGCATTTTACATAATTATCTTATGGTTGTGGATCCAGATGAATAACCACTTTGTGGTTGATAGGGAACCTGCGACGAACCAACTTGCCCATGAATTTGGTCTAAATATATATCGTACAGCTTAGGATGGTCGAAGAGGGGAGATGACAAGGGAAGATATTTCTACCGAGATGTGGCATGATTACACATCTTGAAGTCTTGAAATATATTATTGAGATGCTTTTTGTTCTTTTTTTGGTATAACCTATGTATGATTTGTTTTTGTAATTTGATGGATCTTATTTATTTTTTCTAGTTGTTTGTTTTTACTCTTCAACAATGCAAATGCTAACATTTAGTTCTATTTGGAACCTTTTTTTCCTTTTAATATTTGATATGGAAGACTCAGATTTATTCATAATTTGCATTTATAGGACAAGTTATGGATGAAGTACAAGAGGTTTCTAACGTTAATAGCCAAGAAGGCAAGAACAACAATGATGGTTATTTTAGATGGAGTATAGAGATGGACAAATTGATGCTGGAGGTGCTTAAAGAACAAAAAACCAAAGGACAAAAGATGATAAAAGCTTTGGCCGGGTTATTGAGTTGTGGTTGTAGAAAAATGAAAAGTTTGGAATCAAAATTACAAGGCGTAAAAATTGTTAATCATTAAGACTTTGAAAGATCAAATGGGCTTGATATCGATAGTCTTGAATCAAGAGTGGTTTCGTGGAAATGACGTTACTAAAAAGATTGGCGCCGGACTGAAATTGCTTGGAATGACTTAATCAATGTAAGATATATTTCATGTTATTTTTAGTTCTGATAGTTGTAAAAATAGCCAAACATGTGGATTAGATACTATTTTGATTATTTAATTTGTAAATAGGCTAATGACAAGATGAGATTGGTTCGAGATAAACAACTTTCAATTTAGAATTGCTATGCGAGATTTATGAAAAAGATCGAGCAACCGGTGATGGTGCCGAGAGTGCTAAAGGGAAAGTTCAATGCTGGGAAATGGAGCAAAGGGAGACACGGATTGAGGATATTGATGAGATGCAAATAAACAATGAAATAGATTTGGAGAACTTTTTGTCTTTCAATTGTCACAATTCTCCTTCAACACCAAACAATCAAGCCCAAACCACATCCATGCCTGATGTAGCAGCTTCATCATCGAAAGAAGTCTCTTCCAAAGGAACTAAATGAAATGCACAAGTAATGGAGGAGATCCAAGAAGTAACTAGTGTTATGAAAGGCATAGCATAAGCAATTCTGAAAACTAATCATCGCATTTGGACGGAAGAAGAAATCTTTGTTGTAATGGAAAAGCTCGACTTGAAAGGTACATCATTTTTGGATTAAGTTGATTGGCTTGTAGCTCATCCGAGCCTTATTGGGACATTTTTTGCATTCCTAGAAGATCTTCGCATGTAATGGCTTATTAGAAAAATAAACAATTGAAAGGTTACAAATTTCTTTTTGGAAGTGTGAAAGTTTTCAGATGCACCCTTTTGTGTAATGGGTAACTTTTTATAAACTTTACTTTTTGCTAATATTGAAAGCCAACTATAGGTGCATTGGGTTTAACTTGAATATGTAAATAGAGTTACATATGCACTATTGTAAAGATATGGTTATGAAGTCTATTGTAATTAATATTATAGCGTTTATATGCTTAATTCAAGTACAAAAAATTATTTTGAAAGACTAATAGAAACAAATGTAATCGACATTTGTTTTCCAAAGAGACTAAAATTCAGTTTCAAGGAAGAGGAGGATTATAAAGGAGCAAGAATATAGTAAAAAGGATATTATGATAAAGTAATATAAGTTCAATTCTTTCTCAAATTCTTCCAAACAAGAGAAATCAATTCAATTATATTAATTTCATATTCATTCCAAAAACATGAATTCTATCAGTAAATGAACCGAATTGAATTCTACTTATTAAATTGAAAGGAATTCCATCCTAGATTTGGTTCCAAAATGCATGCTAGAGTTTAGGAGCCATTCGCCCTATTTCAGCCATGAATCCCTATCATCACTACCAAAGCAAACTCTTCAAATCTAACTAAGTATCGTGATATTCAAATATAAATATATATAACGATAGTTCGATAGACTCCACACATGCTTATTATCCGGCCATTTCAACATAATTAATATTGGTACCGTCCCGTCTTTGCTTAAGCTTAATCATGAGGTCTCTCAACGTTGTTTTAGCCGCGGGCACCGCTTTGTTCGAATGTGGAACAACATACTCAAGTACTAGGGTTCTTGATGGAAAGAAAGAAGAATGGATCAAGACGAGGATTAACGCTCCTTTGCAATCTATGCTCACTGGTCCTGTCTCTTCTTCGGGACCAACACTACAAAAAAAAACATATTCAATGACGCTTAAAAAGCGTCAAGAATGACATTCCATGTCGCTTATCGAAAGTGTCATCCGCTAGCCTGTCATAATAAGTAGTTGCCTATAATGTCATTTTTTAGAAGTGTCGTTGAAGAGAACCTTGACGCTGAAAAAAAATGTCATTGTTTATTGTACCACCTATGTCGACACTTTAATAAACGCCATTGTTGGCAAAGTAAACCTTGCACCGGCTTCAATAAGTGCCAAGTTTTGAAATTTTATACAATGACGCTTTATAAAAGAAACATCAAAGGAAGCCTTGACACTAAGAGAAATGTCATTATTTATTGTATCAATCTTAAATTATTTGAATACAATGACACTTAGTAAACCTTAACGCTTTCAATAAGTGCCAAGTTTTGAAATTTTATACAATGGCGCTTTATAAAAGAGACACTGTAAAGGAAGCTCGACACTCGTAGAAATGTCATTATTTATTGTATCAATCTTAAATTATTTGAATACAATGACACTTAGTAAAAGTGTCAAGGAATATAATGATTTAATTAAAATATCAATTTAATAATTGTTAAATAAATTTCTAATTCAAGTATTGTAATAATGCAAGCACATAAGAAAATTATAGTTCCAATCCATACCAAGATTTTAGTATTTAATCACAATGGGAACTTGTACTTCTAAATACATTTCATAAAAACAAAAACAAAAAACAATCATACTTCAACATTCATTTCTTTAATTCAATTCAAATTCTTTCTTTATATATGCAACCCAATTGTGCCTTATCTCCAAGAAACTGCTTCATGCTAGTCAAGCAAGCTGAAAGATAATTTCCTAAAAAGGCAACCCATATAAAAAGATGAAATATAACTGTAATTACACTTGCAAGAAAAAAAATTATAGAGCACTTGGAAAATAAAAATGAAGGAATGATAACAACATTTCATGAAAATAATGTATATAAATATCTATATATTTGATAAAAAAATTAATAACAACAAAACAGTTAGTAGTAATGGGTAAAATATAAAGCAAGAGATTTATCAATTATGGCATGTGCTGATCAATTATGGTAAAATACAAAGTCAATAAATAATCCATTAAAACATATATGTGTGTAGTGGAGTTGGAAAGATCAATAGTCACAAACTACTTGAAGAAACAATACAAACCAATTAAATTTAATAAAATGAAAGTTAAATCTACAAGCCATCTTCCCAATACTTTAAAAAACTTGATTAGATGCTATGTAATGTAATTTCAAGTTCTATTGATTACACATATAGTAATCCATCAACTTAGTTTTAGATTCATAATAAAATAAAGGCTATGTAATAAAAAAATTGTGCCTTGAAAAATCATTGTGTTTATAAGGGTGAAAAATGTAACTTACAATGTTGTGGTAAAGTATTGAAGCCAAAAGTCGAATCCATGTTTCTTCTATAGCCAATCAACAAAAAAATTATAATTGACAAATTAAACAAAAGATCATATGAGAACAATAAAGTCTCAATTGCATATTCCATTTTAAAATATTTAATAGGAAAGAAAGAAGACAACTGATTACTATGAAAAATACTTTATTATCACAATAGTTCATGAACCATTCCAAAGTTGGAAGATCTTCTAACTTCACCAAAAAAAAGTTTCCTTTAGACACCTATGAATCATGCATACAATATACTAACTTAATTCAACTATTGGAAATTAGAGAAATATAATGACTGTGGAAGAAAAATACTATAAAGTCTTCAAGTGATTATGTCAAACAATTTACCTTTGGTCATAGTTTGGTTCAAAAGAGAGATAAAATATGAACCTCATCAAAAGTGATAGTTGGATATGCTTAAAAATTTGTTCATTCTTCAATACAAAAAGATGTCCCCAAAGCTTTTCAACCGAGAAAGTATTAATTGAGTAACCAACATCACCTATTCAGATCAAACATTTCATTAAACTCATCTTTGTCAGAGGATTTTTCCCATGAAACTATTGAAAAGTAAAGAAATAGTTTCATCAATTACATTGGAAAATAAAATAAACATTGATATATTGAGAACCAACAAATCAACACATACCTTTGTTGTAAGATCCTTTGATCGTAGAATGATATCTCTCATATATCCTAATGCTAGTATCCACATTCAACACTACCGGCTGTATTTCCGCACTAAAGTGGATAAAAACAAAATCATTATATATATATGGAGTTACTTGTGTCATATTGTACTAAGTTTTAAAATTAAGAAGAAGACACTCAAATATTTTATTATTCAGTTTATATGAGTATTTACCCTAATACAACCCAATTAGGCCTCTTTGATGATTTATGTTTTTGAAGTGGATGAATTCTAGAGCCTCAAAGATGAAGAAAATAATTTTTGTTACCAACTATGCTTCATTCTATAATATTGAGGGAAAAACTTGCTATATTAATAATGTCTTTAAGATCGGTCTAGTTGATCATGCAATGAATCAAGGTAATAGGCGATCAAAGTCCTTGTGTCAAGTACCACCAAAATCCAATGATAACTACAAAATTAACACGAGCGCATTCACATATCACTTCATAATCTTGATAAATATGCATACTTATAAGCTATCTATGTTTAATAACTTTACCTCAAGAGTATGGAATAAAACAAAATCAGCATATTTGCATTCATCAACCGATTAGCTACAACTCCTGACCTATTTTCCTTGCTTGCTTCTCCCATTCCAAATTTTGGGAAACCAAGGCCTGATTTACAAAAATAAATCGCCTCCATTTTAGCATCAGTCCATCTTTATGCAAGTGCCTAATTTAATTTCACATTAACATTTAAAAGTTTTAATATTTTAATGTAACTGAAATTAATTACAATTCTCATAATGAAAATTAAACCATAAATAAGATAGTTAAAATATATGAAACATATTAAATGTTTCTCTCTTACCTTATATAGAAATATAAGACAATTAGATGACACTCATGATGTGAAATTATGATATCCATATCTTTCATAAGGAAGGTCTTAAAAGACTTTCCAAAACATCCTTTATGATTTCTATCATGTACCTTCTCATCCCCTTTAACAATGTACCCCAACAACAAAAAGTTCCTTGATATCCGCAGGTTCTCATCCTTAAAACTTAATGTTTCTATTCCTCCTGCTTCTTAAATTTCTTTGAATCCCATCAAACATAAATATATCATTGTATATATAAGAATTGTCCTAATAAAATAGTTTTTATTAGTAACAAGAAATTTTTACTAAAAAAAAAGCCTATACTGGATGAGATGAGTAATAATAATGGACTAATTGGGCAAAGCAAAACTTGATACCCAATAGCATCTCCAATAGTGCAAATTCTGTTTAAAGGGAATAGGCACAGAAGTAATGCATTTGGATCATAAGAAGCATCCACAACGCGAAGTTAACACCACATTCAAGTACTATTGTTCCAAACAGAATTCACATTTTCTTGTCCCTATGGCCAATTGACATTTTCAACTCTATAAAATGAATAAATATTGTTTAGTTATATGCAACCATCTAAAAAGCTTGATAATTTCCAAGCAGGGAAAGAATTAGTTAGACAAATTGAGTTATCATAACTTATTGAGCTTTTTATTAATATAATTTATTATACAAACATCTATTGTACATTACTTATATAGGAATGATTCAACTAAGTGTTCATATGAAAATTATGGAGCTTCGTTATCACATTTTTATTATAGAATATTAATATAACATACCTTGTTTGCTTTTAGCATTGAGGAGGTGTGGTCATCTATCTGACGCTTTGGTTGCTCAACAATTTCGTGGAATGATAATATGTTTTTGGAACATGTTAGAGCTACTAACATCGGGACGAGGTGGTGGGTACCATCCGAGAGAGTTGGAATAAAATGTTTGTCTCAAACTTTGATTGTCGCTCTGAGATTCTTTCTATAAATTCCCGCAAAGCACGATCCGCCATAGAATGAAAATATTGTCGTGGGTGTATAATGCTTCTCAGCCTGTACTCGACCAATTATATCTCAGGAGTTCCCAATGCTTCGGTAAGTATGTCATTTCCATTTAAAGGATAACTTTTTACTTTAAATAAAATGTCTTTGTGTTTGAATTAAACTGGAGAAGGATAATAAGTGGGTCATCTGGGATGACTATTAATTTTGATGTCTTTGTCTCTTATATTTAAACAACAAATATAAGAATAATAATACTAACTATAAATCAATAAACAAGCTATTAATTTATTTCAAATTGCACATTTTCTTGAAGGAAATCAAACATGAGAAATTATTTCACAGTTGGGGGTACGATTCTTAGGAAAATAAATATTTAAATAAAAAATTATCATTTAATTATTCTATATATAAAAGTCAAATATGAGACAATTCAATTCCTTAATATAAAAATATTTTATTCTCCTCCTAATCGGATCCTACAACCTCCCATTATGCATTCTAGTGTATTATAGGTTTTTTGTTATTTTTTTAATGAAAATCACTAAATCACATTTGAGGTAAAGCTAATTCTCTAATTTATAAGAAAAAGGGATATGACATTGGGGAAAAGAAAAATAAGATGATTTTTTTTTATCAAATACATCTAAGAAAAAGAGAAAATAAAAGTGTTTTGAGAAAAGGAAAATTTTATTGGCCATGATTTTCCTTTTAGTATTTCTCTTTTAACTATATTATTTTATTTAATTCTAGCTACTTAAAAATTTTATATTATATTTACTGACTCCTAAATCTTATTTTCCTTATTTGTGTAGCTTATTTTAACAAATACTTTGTTTAATTTCTTATTTTCCATAATCAATATTCCTATGTATATAAGGTATATAACGATATATCCTCTTTTGATAGTAATATCCTTATTTGTGTAGCTTATTTTATAAATATTTTATTTAATTTCTGGCCTTTCCATAATCAATATTCTCGTGTATATAAGGTACATTTTCTCATTTTGATAATAATATTCTTCTTTTCTTTTTTTTCTTCTTTTGAGGAAGATAGTAATATTCTATTCAAACTTCAAAAAGAAAGTAAAAGTATTTAATTAGGTGAGTATTAATTTACCTAATTATAAAATATTCTTGAAGGAAAATAAACAAAATATTTTGAAATATTTGACTGGTCAGAATATCAAACATAAAATAAACAAAAACGTGAGCTAGACTAATTTATAGATATGACAATACATGTCTCTAGGTCCTTAGGCTAATTGATTTTGAAATGGCATGACTATAGAGCACTACATTTTAGGAATTATAGCCTTCCTTTTTTCCACATTCACAAATTCCAAAACAGAGGAGAGGAAATCTGGCCTCTCCACTTTGCCTTATTTCACGCCCTTTCCCAACTTAAAGAATTATTTTGCCTTATTTCACCTCCTTTCCCAACTTAAAGAATTATTTTCTTTTATTTTGTTGACATGTGAAAAGATTGACATGACTCAATAAGTAGAAAATTTGGAATCCAATTTTTTCTAAACCACAGTGTGATTCAAGAAGTAGAGAATTGCTCCAGAACTTAGCTCCCACTTTGCCTTCTTCCTTCAAACCAAACTAGCGAACTTAGCTCTGAAACTAGAAAAAGCACTCTAAACGCGGCAACCTCTCAAGCACAACTCAACCCATTAACTTCTAAAAATATAATCTTACGAGTAAACTCTTCAACCTTTTAAAGTAGAGCCCAATTCTAGAACAATATAATCATCCATATTTGATAAATTTAAATCGCTTAAAAAAAAAAGGGAAGATTTTCCCATTTTTGATACGTAAATTATTGTGAAATAAACTACAGAACCAAACCATCCTCCTGGTGAAAAAATTATTGTTTTGAAGGAGTAAGAATCCATTCAATCAAAGGAATGCATAAATTATCCATCTTCTGTTTGGTTGCCGTAAAGATGCAAAATCCAACACTTCAAATGGAAACCGACAAACATAATACGTCTTTCTATTATTAAAATGGAGGGAAAAAACCAAAAGTTATACCTTTCCAACTGAACTTTCTCAAACTGAATAGAGATTTTGGGGAAGAGCTTTTAAAGCACCATGGGACCTTATTGAAAACCCTAACCAAAGAATGTAAACTACTCCGATTAGAAGGAGACAAGGAAAGAGACATTAAAAAATTAGACTTCATTTATAAACCATCAAAGAAGTCTCAAGGTCCTCCACCAACAAAATCAATGTTTGAATCAGTAAATATAGTCCATTTTCTTACCAGATTTGCAGGAGGTCCTCATGGGTGAGAACATTGAAAGTTGGATTCATCACAACAAGCCACCGAAAGAAGACTCGGATTAATAATACCACAAGATCGTTGATTTAACAGAACTTAACCGATTCAATCGGAAAGAATGAAAAGAAGAGTACCATTTTAGCCTTTGTGTTGTTTGTGACTTTCATTTGTCGGGTCAAAAGAGTTTTAGTCTAAAGAGTAAAACAAATTTATTTATGAAGGAAAGAGAATGACATTTTTTAAAGTGACAAGATTGGTCAAATGGCTAATTAAATCTTATGACATTTTAAAAACGTCAACATCAATTCCAGCCATCAAATCCCTTTAATTCTTTCTTTTTTTCTTTTGAATTTATTTATGGAAAAGAGAATGACATTTTTAAAGTGACAAGATTGGTCAAATGTATAATTAAATCTATGACATTTTCTTATAAAACGTCAAGATTAATAAGTGCCATCAAATCCCTTTAATTTTAATCTTGACACTTTCTAAAAGTGCCAAGGATTGAAGCGCCATTGAATCTATTTTTTGTTGTAGTGCAAGTTCATGCAGCAAAATACCGGATTAATGCATTTTTTTGCTTTTGTAGTTTTCTTTCTTGTGGTAATGTTTATGTGTTTGTTTCTACGTACAATGAAGTTTGTACGTGTGTGGTGATCGATGACAATTTTTCCGGTTGTTTGATGTTCAATTTGACGTTCTCGTCACATCTTTTTTGACATTCCAAGTTGATTATGGTATGGGCTTCAAGGGAGAGCTAGGATTCAATATTAGTAGGGGTAAACTTAGAGGTTTGGGTCCTATGTTTAGTATTTATAAATTTTAGTGGGAGCAAAGTGCAATAACTAGCTTCCAAACACCTTCGCTATAAAAGACTTTTTTATTCAAAATTTTTTTAATAGGGGAATTTGACTCCCAAACCTAGGATGGACTGACTGGGCCTACTTGACTCTCCAGGCTGGTAATGGCTGGTCTAGTGCAGCTTAGTGGAAAAGGGTATATAAAGAGGAAATTCTGATACACCCCATCAATTCTATACACCCCATTTTGTATTTGAGAAAAAATTGGGATGTAATATATATGGGGTGTATAGAGAAATGGATGGGGTGTAAATAGAATCTCTCGTATATAAATGGTAGTTTTATCCTTCTCCCGGTAAAGGAACCCGAGACCTTGAATCCAAAAACTATCATAGTTTATATTCTCAGAATCTTTGAGGAACAAAAGAAGAAAGAAGAAGATTTGAAAATTCTTAAAATAAAAGTACTCAAGAAAAGTGCTTATCCATTCGAGCACTTGAAGGGTCTGAATCTATTTCATGTTGTCCAGCATGTCTACACCAGTGCCTTTTTTTTTTTGCTTATTTATATGGATTAAAGTTTTCCAGACAGAGAAAGTTTTGTTGTTGATCTAGTAATCAAACCATGTTCATGGGAAGGTAGCTGCCCAATGTAACTAAGACTGCGTTGTTCTTCTTAGAGCAAACCTAGGCAATCTCTGCTAAATTATTTTGTAAAACCAAAAATATTTATTGATCATAAAAACAATTGATCAATAATCAAATGACCCAATAAATACATTACAAAATACAAACTTTATTGAAACAATAAAGCATATCAATCTGCATCGAGTAGATACAACATACTCGCATGAATCCAAAATTATCGACTGTCATTAATCTTTCAAATTTGCAAGGGATGAAATCAAAGAAAGGTTAGGGTTAAAGATAGTTATTTCCTTCTCCCCAAAGTGTGTTTTACCAAACCCTTGTTCCATTTTAAGGCTCTATTTACTCATATATATAGAGCATAAGGAAACAATTGGGTTTTGGTCTAATGGGCTTACCAAAGCAAAGGAGAAGATAGAACCATAGGCCCATAGCTAGTTAATATTAAATCATCCCATAAATGACCCTTAATTAACATGCACAATATTACAATTAAAATTGTAATATGATTATACTTAGTCCATAGATTAATAAATTAATCTAACATTTTTTCACTTGGACAACATAATCATAACTCAAATGCTTTTATAATAGATTTACATAGCCATAATCAATCATATACAATTAACACGTCGAGAGGATGCATAAATCATACATAATCAAGCGCTATTAATCAAAATCATAACTTGAATGTTGCAACAAAAGACTTATGATTGGGTTTAAAATAATAGGCGCGCAGACCTAAAACACAACCCCAAATGCCAGGCTTAAGAGGAGATTAAGGAGCGTGCCTAGTATCGGTTCGTGGCGCCTTACCCGAATTCGACCCGTTTGGGCGGATCCGAACCGAGTCCGGGATGCCACTAAAATCACTCAATCATTCAAAATCATATCTTTGCGGAAGCGATTTCAAAATTTGAGCAAGCCCATAAACATTTATATTTAACAAAATATATTTACAATGAAGGCATTCAGCCTTTCAAAATGATTTACTAAAATAGATGTCTCAAGTTCAAATTGTTTCTACATAATATCCATATCCAAAAAACATGAAATGAGGTACACATGTCGGAGCATACCCGAAATTCCTTGTTTGCGACTCCGACGCCTCTCGATTTTGGGTCCGCTGATCACTATCTATCACTTGGTACCCACATTGTAATAATACTTAAGCATTTTCATGCTTAGTGGTTCTATACAAATCCATTCCTCAATTTCGGTTTAATCACATTATGCAATTTAACAATTCAAAACTTTCAAATCATTATGGATGATCAATATAAATACGATACATATACTTGTTTTATATACAATTAATCAGGGTTCATTGATCATCCAAAAAAAAAAATACACTTTCATATTCAATATTTCGCATCTCAAATCAATTCAATATGCTCACAAATTCACTACCAAGAATCAATCTGGCTTCCGAATTCAATCTGGCCAGTGACTAATTCGCTTATGCAAATCAATTCGCTTATGCTAATCAATTCAGCTGATGCTAATCAATCTGGGCTTATGCCCTTTAACGAATTTAACCTATGTCTTCGATATACAGGATATCAGAGTCACCGGCACGGTCCCGCTGGGCTGCAGGCCGGTATCACATGGTTTTATAACACAAGACGTGTCCCCATGGTCATTGACCGGTTATAAACAATCGAATAGGTGAACACTACTGACACGGCCCTACGAGCTGGACGTGAGTGACACATCAATAGTTCGGCAGATTGCTATTTGACCTTATTGGTATACCAATCTATCCTACGCGAAATAAACGGTTAACATTCTATTAAGGGCGTTTCAAATCCTTTATAGAAAATATAGGTAC
Source organism: Tetrastigma voinierianum (assembly GCA_016808115.1). NCBI lineage: Eukaryota > Viridiplantae > Streptophyta > Magnoliopsida > Vitales > Vitaceae > Tetrastigma > Tetrastigma voinierianum. The sequence goes on along the minus strand of JAEQBH010004017.1, from coordinate 171,289 downwards.
AATATGTACGCTTGTATAAACAGCTTTTATTTTCTGTCAATCATGCAATTTTTATATGCAAACATTTCACAATCACTTTTCTCAAATCAATTAAATCAATTCAATATGCTTTTTAGAACAAACATGCAAAAACTTGAAACGAGGAATAGGAGTTGGTAGAACAAACCCCAAAATCTTTTTCAGACTTCATTCCAACTCTCGAATCTCAATCTCACTGGCTTTTCCTCCTCGTCATCCCTATTCCAAACCATTAAATAAACAATATTATTCGTGCGTACTAGTAGTTTTGGTTAGGATTGATTTTAAGAGGATTAATATGATTTCCAAATTCAACAAGCTATATATAGAGATGAATTCCTTGACTCAATGGGTTTTCCATAGAGTCCAAGAACAATTCAAACGGGTTCAAGAAGGAGTTATGACTTTCTCTCCGAAGTTGGAGGTCATACGCTACCAAATCTCGAATCGACGAGCTGACCTGACCTGACGAGCTCTCGATCTATCACCTCTCGGTCAACATCTTCTATCCTCCTCAGGAATATGAATGCATTCTTTGACTCAATGGGTCATAGAGTCCAAGAATACCCGAATCGGAGTTCGAACGGGCGTGAGATATGACTCCGTTGAGGTCGCGGCGTATCAACCTGTGACGAAATGACCGAACCGACGAGCTGGGATTCTGACCTGGACGACTCCTTGATATAACACCTTTGGTCTGACATCTAATATACTCCTCAGGAATATGAATGCATTCTTGACTCAATGGGCCTATAGAGTCCAAGAACACCCAAATCGGAGTTCAAACAAAGGAGATATGTATCTCCCGGTTGGAGGTCGCGCAATACCTTGACGAGTCGATTCGATCGACGAGTCGCGACCGCGACGAGCTCAATCTAATACCTCGGTTCGACATCTAATATCTTCTGCAGGCATATGGATGGATTCTTGACTCAATGGGATTTATAGAGCCCAAGAACACCATCATAGTCTGACGTAAGAAGTTATGACCTTCCCGCTGGAGGTCAGCGCGCAATACTCGACGAAATGACCAATCGACTAGCCGCACTGAAGTGACGAGCTCAATCTAACACCCGGTCTGACATCTAATATCTTCCTCAGGCATATGGATGGATTCTTGACTCAATGGGCTTTCCATAGAGTCCAAGAACACTCGAATCAGACCCGCATTTAAGAAGTTAAGACCTTCCGGTTGGAGGTCATGGCGCAATGGGCCTTGACGAGCCGACTGACCGACGAAATGCGATCAAGGGCGAGCTCAGCTCTTACAAGACTTGTTGAGTTTCCTTCAGGACGAGCTAAGCTCTACATGACGAGCCAGCCTGCATGACGAAGCTGAGCTCGCATGACGAGTTGAGTTTCGCATGACGAGGTCCACTGCACTTCTCTTCTATTTGACGACCTCTATAATAATTCTTCACCCATTTGATCGTCACAGTGTGCACTACAACTGGTCTTGCAGGTCCCAATTTAGAAAATCTGGTGTCAAGATCGTTCACGACGTACAAGACTTTCCTGAAGGATCATCTTAATCCCTTATTTTTACCAAAATCCTTTCTATGTCCAATAAAGATCCAATTTATAGAACCAATCCACCAGATTCAGCCTGGCTTGATCTCTAACAAAAGGATCATAATCAGCATACAGAGGGTCCCAACGAGAGATCCAAAACAACATTATCTACGATGTAATAACTTACCAGAATGACCACTTAATCTGATTTCCTTTATTTCTAATCAAAATCAGCCTATGATCCGCTAATGCAGATCATTTGCTAATGTAAAAATAGGTAGAAAATGATCAAAGAGAAGATCTTACCTCTGGAGTCATCAAACTCCTGATTCGTCCCGCATTTAAAACAGCATGGAGAAGACTTTCCTCTGAGCCGCCAACTATATCCCATCGCAACTGGTAGCAATTAAGAGCCACCAAAATATTCTACTTTTCTCCCGCTTTTCCTTTTTGAAGTGGATCACTCAACCAGATATTTAAAAGAGAAACCCCCTCCCACTTCCTGCTACGCCATGTCTTTCCCTGATTCTTTTTCTTCTTATTTTCTTGTTAGTCCCCTCCATTTATTAGATTCTTCATTATCTCCATTACTCAGAGTATATAACTGATTTACAATTAACTGAGGTCCTGATTTACAATCAATATTTTCTTCACTTTGGGTCATTTCTGAATCAACAATCATTTAATCATATCATCAAAATTTAAAATATCTGCTGTCCCTTTAAAATCTTTAATATATAAAAGAATTTTATTATAAAATTTAGTATTTCAAATATTACACCTTTTCCAATTGATATCCCCAAGAGAGATTCAAAATGGAGAGTTCAATTTCACCCCTTCTTGGTATTGGCATATAATCCACCTTAGCAATTCCAAGGATGAAGGAAAAAATTCAACTTCTTAATTAAATCCTCACCAATTAGGGCAAGATATTCTTTCTGAATTTATTGTTCAATACCAACATCCCTTTTAACTAAGCGAATTATAAAAGTGAAAACTCCATCCAATGGAGAATACCATGACCACCATCAAACTAGGTGTTGATCATAAGATCATCCATTATAACACTTGTACACTCCATCAAGAAAGCACGATTAATTCATTCCCCGCACGGATCTTCTTCTAAAGAACCATTTTAGCATCGGAGATATAATCGCCAATCCTCACCAACCTTTGTTTATTTTGTATCAACATCCAAAGTCGCGATTCACCAGTTAATTCAACAAGTCACCCATTATTGAGAAAGCATCATCGCTGAAAGCCATCTGGAAATCACACTTACAATAAACTGACTTCTCGAATGATCATGGTATCAACCCAATTACGGCTGAGTTTAACAATCCCGGAGCGGATGTATGATCAGCATACATATGATAGTTTCAATCTGAGGCAATCAGAACCATACACATTATTTCAACGGATGGAAAGATAATTCGGCTCACCAAACTAACGTTATGGCAAGAGTTCGGAGCAATCACTGCATGCAAACAAACACCTCTAAGATAAATGACAAAGCCCATAGGCTACCATAGAATAATCATCCCCAGAATAATGTCAATTAAACACCTCAATCCTCCTCAGAAACTGATTATGAGGAGAAACCAATGAGCTAGGTTCTTCATCCCATATCTCCAGATAGAGAGGATTCAGAATACAATGTCTTGATGAATATGTTACAATTATTTCAACCTTTACTGCAGCAATGAGAAGCTAATCATGGGATAAGAGGTTCAAAGACATCCACAAGATTCAAATTATATGAATAGCTGCAAAAGGTCGAGCTCCAATTTCTATAGACTTCCAAAGAACAACTGACCTCACTATAATAAGCTGCACTCTCTGAGGTGTTTAGAATGATAGATTGAAATGTCATGGGTTCAAAGACCCCATATATCACCTCAATATATATAAGAATCCAGATGGAATAAATGATACTGTGATTCCAGATCACGTGCCTTCGCTTATCACGCCTAAAGGGCCCAAAGATTACTTGGTTTAATGTGATCGCCATTTTCAATCTTATCATTCACAGAGCTCTCTATCACATTCGTCTCCCACTTCATCGGAGCTAGGACGTACAGGAAGCCGGGAGCACAATTTTCCCTCGACCATAAAGGTAACTCGCAGGAGAGCTTGAGGTCATATGTCAAGAGATCAACGCGGAGTCATTAAAGGTAGATATTCCGCACGAGAAGTTCATCACCGCTCATCGTGCATTAGGGGTGCAACAAAAGACCCCGATGTTCTCTATCTCAGCAAGAACCTCGTGCAAGCATGGCCGAGTTCTACCAAAACAGAAGTATATCAACGGCGAAGAAGCCCTTTTATCCAAGCAAATGAGCTCTTCTACTCAAAAGGAGAAGAGCAGGGGAGACAAGAAACGGGAATGAAGCCCTAGGAGGCAAGGAGAAGGGGACAAATCCTCGCGGAGAGACAGAGAAAACAGAGAACGATCCCCAAAGAGGCGAGGGAACGTCAGAGACCGCTTGGGACCACCTCACCCGAGCTGCAGTAGTGGTATCCACTCGGCACTCCACCCCCACAAACTCAGTTGTCACAGTCCTATGAAGTAATGACATGAAAAATTTCCTCGAGATGCGCCATCTCGTATGAGTCGACCCAAAGAAAAAGAGATAATACCAAATACTATGAGTTCCACAGGGATCATGGACACCGAATAGATGACTGCATCCAGCTGAGGAAAGAAATTGAATACCTGATCCGACGTGGGCATCTTCGCTGTTACGTGGCTTCAGAGGGTCAAGACCAGGTGCAGCCACCACCACCTCATCATCCAACCTACCAAAGATCAACTCCGCCCCTTTGTAAGAGATCCATGTGGATCTCGGAGGATTTGTGGGGCGGAATCTAGCTCAATGAAGGCTCCATATGCGCATCGTCATCGATCAAGGGAGACATTAGAAATACAAACGCTCTAAACTCCCTACCGGATACCATAAATCTTTCTGACTCCACATACGCTACCAACATCCCATGACGAATCCATATTAGTGATAAGGGCCGTCGAGTCAATAAAACAATCCACGGTCCTTGCCGATAATGAAGCTCGCCGACATCATCTTTGCATCACTATAAAATGTGGCATCGGAAGTGGTTAGGAACCAACACGTCACCACACATTTAAAGAAAAGCCACCTTGTCCACACAAATCGTCATTTGAACTCCACAAGTTGCACACAGATTCTCCGCAGAGCTCCTGGTCACTATAACATACATCGAAAGGTGCCCTCTCAATACTCATATAAGGGCCATCCTCCGCCTATCATCACATGGTTATCAAATTCCCAACTTCAAATGGAGTAGGAATGGTTCGAGGAAACCAACGCGTAGCCAGGGAGTGTTACTCAGCATCAATGAAACAAAAAACGGTCGACAACATCTACATGGACGAACTTGACATGCGAGATGAGGTAAGCACCCGACCTGCGCCCTCAAAAGAACTAGAGCTTGTACAACTCGACGGTTGCTGCACACCTCGCCTACATAGGATCTGCCGGCTAACGACGCCGTGGCCTTCTCATCCACTTTTAAAGCAAGTAATACGGAGGTGTTCGCATGGAAGCAGTAGGAAGACATATGAATCGACCGCAGCAATCACCCACAAGCCGAACGTCGCCATCCTTCCAACCTGGGCCAAGCAAAAGAAGAGTTTCATTTCTAGAAAGGCGTATACGACACGAAGAGGGTCGACAAGCTCCTCCGCTGCATGCAATCGTGGAGGTATCATGGTTGGCCAACATTGTTCGCCAAAGCAAACGGACATGGCGATTTGCACTATTTCACAGATATCAATAGGCCTTGGCCCAAAAGATAGCTTTCCCTTTACCTTGATTGATCTCAGTGACGCCACAAACTGGCCATGAACTCCTCAACTTCATGGATGCTTTCTCCGGTTATAACCACTGAGATCCCAACAACCAAGAGAAGACCTTTCATTCAAGACAAGAACCATCATACTGGTAATGCCTTTAAGACTTAAGAATGCCAGAGTCACCTACCAAAGGTTTGTAAATAGGATGTTCCAAAATAAATTGGATATCTATGAGGTATATAGACTAGCATGTTGGTAATCACCGCTTGATACGAGCTCCACATAACCCACCTAGCCGAGGCGTTCCAGGTCCTGAAAAGCTACAACATGAAGTTAAACCCCAAATTCTTAAATGCGCCTTTTTTAGAGTCTCCTACGAAAGTTCTGGGTTTTATAGTCACGCCCGAGAATAGAAAAACAAACCTGCACAAGATAAAGGCTATGCTTCGATATGTCAGCCGTCTCAAACATTAAGGAAATTCAGCAGCCTGACCGAAGAATAGTCGCATTTGCCGCCTGCGGTCCAAGGCCAACGAAAAGTCACCTCTTTAGGCTCCCAAAAAGGCCTTCTAATGCAATGCATACTGCAAGGAGGCATTCACTACTTTTAAAACCCACCGAATATCCCCAATTCTAGTAAGCCCTTCGAACTCCGCTCTCTACTCGGGCCTTTCGCATTTCTGAACCAGTGCCGCCTTTGGTCGAGAGGATAAGGTGCAACAATCCGTCTACTATTGCAACGAGCCCGAGAGGAGTAGAGGGAAGGTATCCAAAGATGAGAAGTTGATCCTAGCGCTTGGTAACTGATCCAAAAGCTCGACCTTACTCCAAGCTCATACCATCAAGTCCCAAATTTCTGAATATCCACATGTAACACGATAAAACCGTAAAACCTCTAAAGACCTCCAGATAGAAGTGGGCTATAGAGCTGAGTGAGTTCGACACCAGATACAAACCAAGGATAGCAATAAAAGGGCAGATCTTGGTAGATTTCATCATGGAATTCACCCCAGCAGAGCCTGCCGAAGCTACCCAACTAACTCTCGACCTCCCCATTTGAAGGTTGTCTCAGGGATTGCGGGCCGCTAATGCCCAAGGAAAGCGGTGTCTCGATTCGAATTCTCTCCAGACGATAGATATGGAATACGCCTCGCATTCGGCCTGCTTCCAATAACGAAATGTAATATGAGGTTGTCATACCGCTTAACTCGCCACTCCATGTAAAGACCCGAGAAATTCCACTTCGAATAAGGGCAAAATCGTAATTTCACTACAACATTGTGATTTCGATTAAAACTGCAATTAATTTCTTTCAGGATCTCGTGATGACAAACTGATTGCACCGCTGGAATCATCTCGTGAAATCTAGTTAGCACGTAAATCGTAATTTTCCGAGACGCTGGGGAGTCGCGACGCTGTGGCATCGCCGCCAGAAACGCTTTTTCGACAAGAATTTAAAGACACATATAGCATGTAATCATGTACCATAAGTGGTACGTAGTAGAAATGATGAAAATGATCGAGATAAGGTCAATATCAACCGGAAACAAGGACACAAAGGTCATTTTTTGAAAGTTTAAGTCACTAAATAACAAAAACTCAAATAGTGCTTCATCTCCCACATTTGAAAAGGCAAAAAACGTGATTTGAGGGGAGAAGAAAACCAGTAGCCAAACGAAAAATGGGTTTTTGATTTCTTAGAGAGAGAAGGTCCTCCTTCTCTCTAGAATACCGGGAGATCCGACCACGCACGGCTTCTCGGACAAGAAGGAGAAATGTTCTACGCGAAGCAGCTACGCGTGGACTCCGGGATCGGGAGTTTCTTCAAACTCCTTGAGGTAGGATTTTCTCCCTACTTGAGTTTTTACTCTCATTTAAATGTTTTACTAATGTTTCGGTTGAATGAGGCCGTGAGGGGCCGTTTGATCGGTCCCAAAACTTGGGACCGAATTGATAGAATTTTTGAAAGCAAAATGGAGCAGCCCGTGACTGCTCCACGGCCGTTTAGGGGCTGTTTGGGTGTGGTTTGTTTAACTTGTGCATTAAATGGTTGTTCGGGTATGCATCAAATGTGAATGACCAGGATTGCTGGTTCACTAAGTGAACCGATGTTGCGGATTTTCCAGAATAGTAAACGAGGGTTTCACTATTCCTAATAGTGTTCTCAAAATATATATTTTGTGAAAAATACATGTTGGTCGAGTGATTTAAATTAAATTACTCGTATGATCATTACCCCAAGTGAGCTAATTCCTTGATGTCAAATTGATTAATTACATGACATGATCAGGTGATTGGATATTATTATGCGAACATATTCATGTTGATATACTCACATGTGATTAGACTCGTATTGAACCGGCATACAAGCATTCCCTTATGCACCTAGAACATCCTAGAATATAGAGTTCGTGACATGAGATGAGTCTGCAGAAAATGGTTCGAGAGTAGCTCTTAAATGTTAATTATCTGAGGGTAAATTAAACTAAATAATATATCAACCGGGCCTGAGCGCCATAAATTTGATATATATTCATCTGAGGGTTGCCCACTAATAAAACAAATATTCTCTATATACGAGGCTTAGGCGAGCGTGAGAGAGTCGCGAGGACTCCTGTCTCGAGTTGGCTGTCACAGACATTCAAGTAGGATCATGCATTTCCGTTTAATGCGTGTTTACTTTGGAACACAGACGCACTTAGGTGGTGAGTAGCCCACTTAGGGCGATTCTCCTACTGAGCTTTAGCTCACCCCTCATGGGACCCCCCTTTATTTCAGGTATAGGGAGCGCTCGAGAAGACAATTCATTTTGAAGATGCCAGTTCATGATTTGATGGTTTTTGACATAACATGTATTAGACTTGTAGATGTTAATATATGTTTGTATAAAAGTGAAATCAACTATGTAATTATTGGGAGATAATTGGAGAATAGTTGTGATATGTGTTTTATGAGCATTATTTAAGGGCCCAAGTGGCCGATTGATATATTGCATATATTTGACTGCTTGGGATGTAAATGCGTGTTATTTGCAGTATTTTGGGTAGCCCTGCATAGTTGAGACTTCGTCGATTTTTCTAGCAGCAAAGCGCAAAGAAAAAAGGTGGCACAGAAGCGCTGCAACTGACCACTTGTATTCACGGTCACTGGTAGTCAACTGACCCTGCTCTCGGCCACTGCATCGAGCTTAGGCATAATGTAATCTAGGAGCTCCTGTTTGGTATCCATCACCACCAAGTGGTTTGATGTAGAGTATAGGTATATGGAAGCCTAGAGATGGAGGCTTGGGCTTAGGCCATGGAAATGTAAAACATCACCACTCAGTGTGGTTTGATGTCAGTTTAGTATGAGATTACCTAGGAAAATCACTCATTAACACTAGGACACTACGCACGTGTGTTGGGATGTGTTTTGTGTGATTTTGTGAATTATTTGATGATTGGTGTGTATACCATGTCATGTTGTATGGTTGGTGTGCTTGACATATTTTGGGTGTTGAGATAGTATGTGTGCTTGGTGATTAGCACATGGAAGTGTAGAAAATATTTTCGTAATATTTTTGTTTTACATGCTATACAAATTGGAAATGAAATAAATTGAAATCAATTTATTTGGCTTATAGGATGACAAAATAGAATTTTTAATAAAATTTTAAGGTGTTAGAACATTTTGGGAGTTTACAGTGTTTAAACTTGAACCAAGGAAATAACAAAATAAATTCATAATTTATTTGGTTTAGAGGTGAAGAAATTTAATTTTTAAGGTTTTGCTGTAAACCGATTTGTAATTAAATAAAATAAATTTTTCTAAATTTATTTGGGATGTTGGAAAGTAGAAGAAATTTTAAAGAAAATAATTTTTCGTTGATGTCGAGTGAGAAGAATTTTAAAATAAATTTACTAAATTTATTTGATGAGAATTGAAGAAAATAATTTTCATGATTTTACAAGTTGTAAAATTGAAGAAATGGAAGGAAATAAAGTTTTATAAATTTATTCAAGGAGAAAATTTTTTGGTGAAATCGAAAAAAGAAAATAAATTTTATAAATTTATTGGTTATGAGGTGAGAAAATAATTTTCTAAGATTTTACAAGTAGTAAAATTGAAGAAAATGGGGTAAAATGAATTTTTATAAATTTATTTGAGTGTCCAAGAGAAGGAAAAAAAAAATGATTTTTTGTGATTTTTAGAGATTTTTCCAATTTCTGGAAAAAAAAAATCATTTATAATGAAAAAAAAACGAACGAAAAAAATTTTTTTTAGCAGAAAAATTTTGATGGGCTACTGCCCATTTTGTATTGTGAGTGAAAATTTTTTTTTTTTTATTGCAATGTAGAAGTTGTATTGCAAGAAACAGGGGAGAGAGCTGTGGAAATTGTATTGCAAGATGGGTGTTTTGGCTTGATATAGTATTGCAATACAGTGTTTATATTGCAAACAGGAGTCGGGCCGGGTCAGACGCAATACACCGGGCGGCTGCAACACAGGCTCGGGCAAATAGAATTTGTGTCGCACACACATAAAGGTATTGTGACTAGGCTAGTCGGGCGCAGCAACCGGGCGGCATGTAGCGCCGCGCCAGGGCGTGCCGGGCGCCCTACAGCGTAGGGCGCTGGCTGGCGTGCGTGGCGCTGGCTGGAGGCAAGGTGGGAAGGGCAGCAGGGAGCGCAGTGGGCGGGCGGCAGTGTGGGCGCCAGAAGAAGGCAGGCGCAAGGAAGAATAAAGCGCAGGCGCCGTAGGCATCAGCGTGTTTGGCACGAGCGGGGTATAGCCATCGCGTGGCTCGGGCGCCGATGGGTGCTAGCCGGGCCGCTGTTGCTGTGCAATCGTGGCACCTCGCTCGCTTATGGCTCTGACCGCCGACTTTGCATTTTCCCGAAGTCACCAAATGAACATCGCTCATTGTAAATAAAATTTTTTCGAAAAAAAAAAATAATATTTATTAAATTCAAGTAAAATGAAATAAAATCAAATAAAATTTGATAAAATTTTCGAAAAATAAAATTTTCAAAAATAAAATTTTCGAAAATAAAATTTTGTTGAAAACAATGCTTTACCAAATTCATTGCGTATACACCGAAGTTATGTGTATGATTAGTGTCTCGGGCTGTGTTTATGCCTTAGAGATACTGTATTAGATTTAACTACCATTTGAAATCGTGATTGCGCAGTAGTTGCGTAGAAAATTATACGCATGGTGAAATGCGTATAGGAAAAAGGGTAAATACTAAGGTTATGGGTTTTGACCTTAGGGATTTGGATCATGAAATGAACAAGAGCCTAGAACCTTATTGGAATAAATGAATTGAGTTGTCGGGAAGTTTAAGATCACTTAGAAAATGAACGGTCGGCTTCATGGTTGTCAAGTCTATTAAGAATCGCATCCGCATTACTAGTTAGACTCCAAATGAAAGCTAAACGATTCTCATGCCATGTTAATTGTGTAAATGGCTGGGCAGAGGACGAGGACATGTGAGGACGTCCACTGGCATCCTGGGCCAGCACCACCGACAATCGACCAGCCCCCAAGATTTGATCGCGGGCTCAGAGAGGCCGTAAATAAGCAGGCCGCTATTGCACAGATAGCATACAGATAGTCGTGAGATCTTTGGCAGAACCCCCGAGGCTTGAGGACGCATCATCCTCCGACATTCACAGGAGGAGGAGATCCGATGGTGGCAGACCATTGGTTCATAAAGATCGAGAAGGTGTTAGAGGTTATGGAAATTACTTTTGACACTACCAGGATTAGACTAGCTGCGTACTAGCTAGAGAATGAGGCCCACATAGGGTGGAAATGGGCAAGGACCTCTAGAGACCTTAGAGGAGCCGTTGTGATGTACCTCCCTGTGATTGTGGCGAGTAATAGGTACACGGTCGAGGTCATGAGTTAGAGATCTCTGGGACTCTACCACAAAGGGACCCGAGGATCATGGACATGTCAAAGTTCGGCGTCATCCCGAGGATGCATCACCGACAAATTTACAGGTCGCATCGACAGAGCGTAGGAGGGAGCACCCGCCATACGCAGGACTCCGTGAATCGTATGGTATTTCAGGGGGAACACCATGATTTTGCCCCTTGACAAAGACACGAGTCCAAGTGTCAGGATGCGAATCCGTTGGCTCGCAGCCCACTCCTAGAGGACGGAGGTCAAACTCGATCTACTCCTCGAGTAGTGTGCGAATATGTGGACAGTTTCGATGAGCGCTACCTCGACTACCCCACATAGGATGTAGACTTCGATATCGAGTTACACTCTGCAGCCACCCATCTCTATGACTCCGCATGATGGCAATCACTGAGTCATAGAATTCGCAGTCCAGTTAAAGGAGCTACTGGACAAGAGGTTCATTAGACCGAGCACTTCACCATGGGGCGCTCCGGTTCTATTTGCGAAGAAGAAGGGCAAGACCCTTCGACTGTGCATTGACTATAAAGTAAAGTGGAACAGGTTATGATCCGCACTCCTGCACTCCATTACCGAGAGGATTGATGATTTATTTGATCAGTTGAGAGGAGCGCGAGTCTACTTCTAGATAGACCTTCGCACTGGTTGTCATTAGCTGAGAGTTAGGGAGACAAATATCCCTAAGACGACGTTTAGGACGCGTTATGGGCACTTTGAGTTTACTTCGTGATGCTTTTCGATCGACGAATGCACCAGCGACATTCATGGACCTCATGCATAGGGTGTTCCAACCCTATCTAGATCGGGCCTTTGTCGTAGTCTCGTGATGACATTCGATCTACTCCCAATGAGTGGGAAGCATGAGTATTATTTGAGGATCGTCTTACAAGCCAAGTGAGAGACCATCACCAGACACTAAGTTCCGCAAGTGCTAGTTTTAGCCATCGAAGGGAGGTTTTGGGACGTGGTGTCGCACCAGGAGTGCTAGCCGACCCAGAGAAGGTTGGAGGCGTTGATGTGTCAGAGAGACCGAATGTCAATCTTCGAGATACGTAGTTTCGGGATTGGCCGGTATTACAGAGACGCGAGAATGGATCGCAGCTTAAGTCCATTCAGGCGTGGATCAGAGGGATTTCGCCACGGATATGGACCTTATGGTCGGGACGGTCCCGACCATAGAGAGAAATTAAGGATACTTGGAACACTGACATGTGTCAGGTAAGAAGAGGGAGGACTGCCTTCCTAGTTCTGGGAAGCGGCGTAAGACTTCGCTTCACACTAGCTCTCGTGACTGCAATGGATCAGCATGAGGAAGGGATTGCCCAGAGACGTGGATCCTTAAGACTTCGACAATGCAAATCCCAAGCAATGCAGAACAGAGAGAGTATAATTCATTCCTCCACACCCTAGCGAGGCTGGGAGAACCACCTCGCTTTAGGTAAAAGGGCCAAGCACTTCCAAAGAACACGACAGCCGTAGGGGCAAGAGGCAAGCCCAAAGCCGTGGACGATCGAAAGGCAAGAGCGGAAGCTCTGATGGATCAGGTGGCAGACCTTTGGTTGTTGATGTCAAGTCGACATTGATGAGTTGACAACCACGCAGTTGTCAAGATCAGACCTAAAGGCCGGTCATTACACCCGACACCGATTATCACCGGCTTAGAGGTTAAGGCCTTTAGAGAAGCCAGTATAGATGTTCTTCCCTAGGCGTAGGGCGAGTCGACCTCGACAGTGCTCCGGGATTATGAGTGCAAGATCTCCGAGAATCGTCACGCGGACCTCGGATGTGGTGTCACAAAGAGGCATTATCAAGGCTCATGTGCACGTGTAACATTGCGCCAAGTCGGGCGTGGGTACACTCAGATGTCATTCACCACTTCGTGAGCGTGTGGGCTGAGTTTGTCTCGAGGGACTATGTGTCCAATGAAGACTCATAGTTGAATCAGAAATGTAAGAGGCTCAAGTGTAAGCCAAAGCGCGCATACAGCTCGATATGAAAACACACGGTTAAATTCATCACATAGACTTAGAGTTGGAGCGATAGGAGCCTGAGTGACTCGAGGAAACACAATTTTATTGTGTGTTATCATGTAGACTTCTTAGAGTTAAGGATGTGAGCCTGAATGACCCGAGTAGCTCAATACCTTTTAGGAAATCGCACGGGTGTCATTGAGCCGGCAAGGGCCTCAGATATGGATGTCATTCATGACATGGACTAGATTGACGTCCATCGATTGTCGCGATTGTGACCTTAGAGGAAGAAGGCTACACACCAAGCAAGGGTTGTAGGGTTACGTGTGTATGGATTACATACGGGTGTTATGACACCCCGCGGAGCATGTGTCCTAGGTCATAAGGGTAGAGGATTAATTGCTCCTTAGCTTAACGCCTTACAACAAGCAGACAGCGCAAAGATAATGAATGGCACCGTACGAGGCGACGGTGATGGGAGGCCAGCAGATCACCGCTTGTTGGACCGAGGAGCTCCATCACCGGGTCCTCGATCCGACAGAGACACCTCCCAGAAGGTGAGCGACACGATAGCTGCCTTCTCACCGGCCGTAGCCTACAGAAGAGCTATGCTAATGTGAGACGTCGAATTAGGAGTTCGAGGTTAGTGATCACGCTTCCTCAAGGTGACTCCTAAGAGAGAAGGGCCCGTCTGGGCAATGGTGGTTATCGCCGAGATCCATTGACCTTCGAGATACTCGAGAGATAGGCACAAGATGCACGGCTAGCAAGTACCGCCCAAGATGTCAAAAAGTCCACGAGGCGTTTCACGCCTCCATGCTCCTGAGATACCCGCATCCAAATTTCGTGTGGTGGATCGGGGGACAGATAGAGATCGACACTGATGAGACCTTTCGAGGAGCGGACCAAAGGTGCATTGCTGATAATGGTGGATCTAAGTCTTGCGACGCAAGACCGGTGGAGGCTAGTGGAGGCTACGGCATCACCGGTGGAGTAGAGAGGAGTCAACGTGGGAGCGAGGACACGACGCGGCCACCATCCCTCGCAGGATGAAGGTACGTGGTTTAGTTGTTAAAATTTAAATGACCGCTTACATGCATGGTGAAAGTGCGCATTGCATACGATGTGCGTGATTGTGATTGTCCCAATTTCAGGACGTAAATTCCTTAAGTGAGGAGAATGTAAGACCCGAGAAATTCTAATTTCTGGAATAAGGGCAAAATCGTAATTTCACTTACAAAATTGTGATTTCGATTAAAAATCCGTAATTAATTCTCTAGATCTCAGATGATGAAACGGATTGCACCGTTGGAATCGTCTCGCGAAATCTAGTTAGCACGTAAAATTTCGTAATTTTCCGAGACAGTCGAGTCGGCACGTTTTTTCGAGCATCGCAAGCCGGTGTCAGAAAAACGCTTTTCGATGCAAACGAAAGGCACATATAACACGTATCACGCACTCATAAGTGGTATGAGAGAAATGATGAAATGGACGGCCGAGATAAAGGCTTAATATCAACCGAAATGAAGCGGACACAAAGGTCATTTGAAAGTTTAAGTCACTAAATGACAAAAACTCAAATAACGCTTCATCTCCCATTCAAAAGGCAAAACGCGATTCGAGGAGAAGAAACCAAGAGGTCAAACGAAAAATGGGTTTTCTGTGAGAGAGAAGGTCCTCCTTCTCTCTAGAATACCGGGAGATCCGACCGCCACGTCGACAAGCAAGGAGAAATGTCTACACAGCAGCCACATGATTCCCGGATCGTGAGTTTCTTCAAACTCCTCAGGTAGGATTTTCTCCCTACTTGAGTTTTTACTCCCATTTAAATGTTTTACTAATGTTTCGCTGAATGAGGGGCCGCTAGGTTGCTTGACGGGTCCCAAAACTTGGGACCGAATTGATAGAATTTTTGAAAGCAAATGGAGCGTTCTCAGGATCGCCCACTACCGCTTAGGGTCGTTTGGGTGTGGTTTGTTTTAACTTGTGCATTAAATGGTTGTTTGGTATGCATTGGGCCGGAACGTCATGGATTGGGCGGGTTCACTAAGTGAACCGATGTTTTGTGATTTTCCGAGAATAGTAAACGAGGGTTTCACTATTCCCGAAATAGTGTTCTCAAAATATATATTTTTGTGAAAATACGTGTTGGTCGAGTGATTTAAATTAAATTACTCGTGTATGATCATTAGCCCAAGTGAGCTAATTTTGATGCTTGAAATTGATTAATTATACGATAATGACGTTGACGGGATATTATGCGAATATATTCATGTCGATATGTTTGCATGTGATTAGACTGGTGATGGAACTGCATACATGCACATTCCATATGCAATCAAAACATCCTAGAAATATAGGAGTTCGTGACATGAGATGAGTCTGTAGAAATGTCTATATAGTCAGTGCGACTATCTGAGGGTAGTCCAACTAAATAATATATCAACCGCTCTGAGCGGCCCGCTGATATATTCATCTGAGGGTTGCCCACTAATAAAACAAATATCTCTCATACGAGGCTTAGGCGAGCGTGAGAGAGTCGGGTGAGGACTCTGCCTCGAAGTTGATCATGTAGACATTCAAGTGGATCATGCATTTGCTTGAATGTGTGTTTACTTTGGAACATCGCAGACCGCACTTAGTGGTAGCAGCCCACTTAGTGGCGATTCTCCTCCCATCGAGTTTTTTAGCCTCCCGCCGTGGGACCCTTTATTTCTGTGTACAGAGCACTCGAGAAGACAATTCATTTTAAAGATGCCAGTTCATGATTTGATGGTTTTTAGACATAACATGTATTGGTAGTTTGTAGACGTTAATATATGTTTCAGAGAAAGTGAAATCAACTATGTAATTATCGGGAGATAATCGAGAATAGTTGTGATATGTGTTTTTATGAGCATGAAGCCATGGGCCCAAGGTCAGATTGATATATTGCATATATTGACTACTAGATGTAAATGCAAGTTATTTGCGTGTACTTTATTTGCTCCCGTACAAAGGAGACTCTCGCCCGATTTTTCTAAAGGCGTCTGCACCCGACTCCACTGTATTCCGCGGCCGACGGCAGTCAACGACCCCCGGCTTTCGGGGGCCACACTCCATGTGGAAGCTGGGATCAACCTGAAGTGAGCAAAGGACTCCAATTGATAGTAAAGTAGAGTAGAAGACTCTTACAGCCGTGAGGCTAAGATGATCCCGCACCTCAAGAAGGTGCGAGCCGCTTTAAAAGTTCAAACGAGTTCGCTAAATAATGCATCGTGCAGAATTCTCGAGTTGATGCCTTGGCAAAATTGGCAATAGCCTCACAGGAAGACCTGGGCAGACTGATACCTGTTGAGCACCTCCCAGAACCCTCAATAAACATCAACAATGAAGAAGTCTCCTCGATGTCCGGAAAGCGTAGCCGACGGGACTTAATTGGGGATTACTTAGTAGAAGGAACATTGCCAAGCGACCCACATGAGGCATCCAAGCTCAGAACAAGGTCGGTAAGATTCACCATTCATCAGGGGACCCTTTATAAACGAGGCTTCTCAACACCTATTCTTGCTGCCAGAGGGAAGGAAGACGTTTAATTACATCCTTAGGAGGTACATCGAAGGCGTCTCGTGGCAAACTACATCTGAAATGGACCTTAGCAGGAAAACCTGAGGCAGGGGCATATTGGCCCATAATGCTCAAAGATGCAATAGAACCGTCAAAATGCAAAGTTCATTTGAGCACAAGATCTCATCTCCTGATCCGAGCGACGTCAATCACAAGCCCTAAATTTTCAAAGAATTCGGGGCGACATATCGGGGACCCTACCATCGAAGGGGCCAATGTTTTATCATCGGGCGACATTTACCATGGGCCGAGGTCGAACCTTAGCAACAATCACATAACAGAAGTTCGAAAATTCTAAGTTTAGGGATTTCTACGCCAAGCTCGGAATCAAGAACTACTACTCATCCCCAAACGATCCACAATTGACCGCAAGTAGAAGTCACTATATGACTCTCAAGGCAGCGCCGAATTAAACAAATACAGATTCAGTGGAAAGTGATGTTAAGGGCACAAGCCGTAACTACGCGCAAGTCAAGAACTCATGAGACCCATTCGCTTCAGCCTCGCACCGGGCAAAGAACTCCTGTCAAGGTCGGATTAAAGTAGCCAAGGATTGAGTTCACAAGCGCCGAACACAACGAAGAGGTTCTTCGCTTAAACTTGGATCCCCTAGAAGAAAAGCGTGAGCAGGTCCTGAAGTGTGTTGAGGACTATCACAGAAAGACAGCAAGATACTATGACCGAAGGGTCAGACTTAAGAGTTACAAGCCTAGCGACCTGGTTTTAAAAAAACTTCTGCCAGCAAGGAAAGACCCCACACATGGGAAGATGGGACCCAATTGGGAAGGGCCTAATATCGTATCCCCTGTAGTCCGACTTGACAACTACTAACTCCAAACAAAAGAAGGAGAAACCCTGCCCCACTCATGGAACGCTGAGCACCTCAAATGATTCTACCAATAAGACCTCAGAATGTAGTCTTTAATAAAGTATCCGAAGTTTTGATTTCAAATAATAGTCTCTATGTTCATTTTTAGGCTGCTTAATATTATTATGGGTCAAAAAGTAAGTCATAATGATAAAGCAAGGAGCTTGGCTCGGAAGGGCCTGGGAAAATTAAGCATCTTAGAGTGCAAAAACGCAAGTTTTACAAAGGATTGCTTTTACCAAAGGAGTTACGCTTAATATGTAGAATCGCACCAACAAAGTCGTTTCTACATCTCGTAAAATTCTTCATAATCGAAAAGCCTCCGTTTTCATCGCATATTACGACGACCAACCCTAGTCAAGGCAAAAACCACAAGAAAGGGAAAGAGAAAAGGAAGGAAAAAGAGACAAGGAAGGAAAAGGAGAAAGAGAAAAGGAATAAGAAGGAGAAAAGAGGGGAGGCAGGGGAGAAGGTACCAAAAGATTTCGAGCGCACCGTCTCCTCCGAATACGTTTCCTCGGCCCGGGCCCATCAATGGGCCGGACTAGGAACACAACCCCACAAGGAGGAACTAGGGAAAAAATACAACTCCTACAACCGCAGAGCCGAAACCAAATGCTTGGCCTACGATCACCGACAAACTCCGTACGCTGGACGATCAAACCCCGGCTTCATCATGTACGAACTTCCAACCCCATCCAAAAGAGGTAAAAGGTCGGGATGAGTATGACACGTGACCTACGAAGAAAGGCCATCATTTAGCAAGGAAACTGGAATTGGGAAGCCACTTAGTCCGTTCCAAAGTCACCGTTCAAGCGATACAAAATCCCGTGCTCACCGTCAGAAATAGCAAGGTTAAAATAAAGCCTAAGCGCCAGGCCCAGCCCCCGATTCATGTGGCGAGGGGGTCAGAAGGTAGCCCCAATCTGCAAAGGCAGAGAGCCGGCCTTCAAAGGAACTCTCAAGATCATCAAGCAAGGGTTGCGGTCAGGCCCCGAAAGCACCTCGTAAGACCCGAGAAATTCCAAATTTCGGGAAAAAGGGCAACATCGTACTCTTGGTCAAAATCCTAATTGGTTCTCTGTGATCTCACGATGAAACACCTCACTCTCGAATCATCTCGAAAATCTAGCTAGCACATCGAATTTAGTAGAATTCCGAGATAGTCGGAGTTGACATGTTTTTCGAGGTATCGCGGTTCAGGTGCCGTAAAACGATTTTCGATGCAACGAAAGTCACATATAACACGTACTCATGTTCCATAAGTGGGATGAGTAGAGAAAGTATGAAAATGGACTCGCCGAGATAGTGCCGAATGTCAAACTGGGAAAAGAAGGACATAAATGGAATTTTGGAATTTGTTTAAGTGAAAAAAAGACAAAAAAGAGGAATAGTGGTTGTCTTCTTCAAATATCAAAAGAGAAAAACGTGAAAAGCAGGGAAAGATGCAGAACCATTTTTGTTTAGTTTTAGAGAGAGAATATCTGACTTCTCTCTAGGATTCAGAGATTTGACCGTCAAATCCTTCGCCAAGCAGCGAGTGCCATTCTACGCTGAGCGCCGCAACGCTGGCACCGGTTCGGGAGTTTTCGACAAACCCGCGAGGCAGGGCGCTCCCTTACTGGGTTTTACTTTCGCTTGGGTACTTTGTTGATGTTTGAGCGCTGGGACGAGGCCGTGAGGCCGCTTGATCGGTTCCAAATCTAACCGAGGTGTTTGATTTTTGAAACCCACATGCGATAGTCCGTGATCCGCCCACGGGCCGCTTGGGGTGCCATGGTGCAACAGGCTATGAATGATGCATTGACGGTATGAGGCTAGAAATGGCCGTGAAATCGTTCACTAAGGAACCGGATGATTGGTGATTTGTCGGGAATAGTAATCGCAGGGGTTTCACTATTCACGAGAATAGTGTTCACAAAATAATTTTTTTGTGAAAATAATGTGTTGGTCGAGTATTCAGGTCGAATCGCTCGTGTTGATCATTAGCCCATGTGAGCCTAATTTTGATGTATGATGTGAAATTACATAACATCTTTTTGTGTAATTTGAATTATGTGAATATATCGTGATTATATATTTGCATATTATTGAAGCGAAATGGAATTGGCTTTTATGGCTCATATGCAACTGGGGCTACAGGATGATAGAGGGTGAATGTGAGGTGATTCTAAAATGGTTTGGAGGGTTGTCTAAAAAATAATAATGATCGGAGGGTAGTCCATACTAAAAATATCAATCGTGGAGCGGCTGATTGATATACATCGGAGGAGTGAATCATGATATCGATCGTCGGTCGTGATTGATATATACATGGGAGGGTTGTCCACAATGATAAAAATAATGGGTTCTATCATTAGCTTAGGCAAATGTGAGGGTGAGTGAGGACCCGGGATATGAGTGGATCATGTAGACATTCAAGTGGGATGCATTTACTTGAATGTATGTTTTCATTGGAGCATTGCATATGCACTTAGGGTGGAGTGGCCAGCAGGGTGATTCCAGCTGCGAGCATTGGCTCACCACGTGGGGATGTTATTTTATAGGTGCAGGGCGTGTGCGAGGAGGCTCATCTGAGATTGAGTTTTAGAAGAAAATGGAATGTGGCTTTGATAGTTTTACATGTATTAGAATTCTAGTATTTTTAATATGTGTTGTATAAAGTAACTGAACTCTTAGTATTGGATATAGTTGGTTTATATTGATGATAGTATTGTAGTTTGAATTTGGTAGTTTTACTCAGATATAGATATCCATGTGATTGATGTTGATTGGGACAAGTTATATTACGGGTATGACTGGGTAGAGCTCCGTACAAAGGAGACTACGCCCGATTTTCGTGAATGTCGGGTCACGAGCAATTATGATGTTCATTGGTTGGCCAGTAGTCAGCCAGATTTTTTGAGTTTAGGCGTCGCGGGCAGTATGAGCCTAGGTATGCGAATGCCTAGGGGCTCGGAGTTTAGGTATCCATCCTGCTTAGGTGGGTTTGATGTAAGTTAGGTATGAGATTACCTAGGAATCCACGGGACAAAACTAGGATGCATTACATGTGTTTGGGCGTGTTTTGTGTGATTTCGATGGGTGTGTGTGAAGAATAAGCATAACATGAATGATGTTTATAACATGGGTGGTATGTGTTGAGTGATTGTGTGCTTAGTGATTAGCACATTGATGTGTTGAGAAAATTTTGGAGTTTACAATGAGTAAGCGGAAAAAGGAAAATAAATGAAATAAATTATAATTTATTTGGTTTAATGAAGAAATAAATAAGAATTTTAATAATTCTAAGTTAGAACATAGTTTAGTGTTGGATCAAAGAGGTTTGGGAGATTTTAGACAAAATGTCCAAAGTTAAATGAGAGTGAAAATAATTTTCTAAGGTTTTACGAGTGTGTAAAGCGAAGAAAATTGATTAAATAAATTTTATAAATTTATTTGAGTGTGGAAAATGAAAAAAAAAAAAAAGGTATGCTCTCTCTTTTTGTGTATCTTCTAGTAGGCTGGAAGAGGCGAAAAGAAATAAGTGGTTTCAAGGTTTCTGATGTGAAACTAAGAAAAGTGAAGAAAATAAATTTTTATAAGTTTATTTGGTGTCTTGGAGAATAAGGAAAAATCAAATAAATAAACTTTCTTAAGATTTATTTAATGTATTGAAATAATGAAAAATATATATATATATATATATATATATATATATATATATATATATATATATATATATATATATATATATATATATATATATATATATATATATATATATATATATATTTTAAGTAAAATTTTGTCTCGGTAGCGAGAAGAGGTAGAAAAAAATAAAAATGGATGAATATAATTTTGGGACATTTCCAATAGCCCAAAAATATGGAGAAAAATACTTGAAAAACTTTGAGCATAAATGAGGCGGGTTCTTGCCCGGAGTTAGCAGACCTTTGGGTCATGATCTGGCCATTGTAGCTACGTGACACAGTGTGGTCGATGGTGCGGAAGAGTGAAGTGTATTGCAATAGAGAAATTTGTATTGCAATATAGGAGGCTGGCTGGGCAGGTTGTGAACTGTATCACAATACACTTACTGTATTGTGGCCGGGGGAATGACTCTTCTTTGGGGGGTGTGTGCAATACACTAAGGGTGTGTTGTGACTGAGGTTTGCATGGGGCGGGACCGCGCGTGGGGCCTGGCGCGACACGGCCGGGCGTGTGACTCCGCCACGATCGACCATTGGGCGTTGCGACATGTACGGCAAGCGCGTGGGGGCGCGTGAGTGGGGCGCGCGTGGGGCACGCGAACACCTGTGCATTTGGGCGGCACAGGCGCGACTGTGCGCGGCCCAGGCTGGGCCAAGTGGGGCCTATTCTTTTGACCCAATTTGACCCCGAGTTTTGACTCGATCTTGTTCTGAGTCAATTTTTGGATCCTAATTCATGAACCTTAGGTTCAGAACCTTGTTCATCGCAAAAAATTTCAATTTTTTTAAATATTTAATTAAATAAAAAATAATAATAATAATGAGACAAAATTTTCGAAAAATAAAATTTTCAAAAATGAAATTTTTGTTGAAAAAAAAAAAAATTTTGTTTTAAATGTATAATTAATTGCCTTGCATTACTTGTAAATGCAAGGACAATGTGTCTTCTTGAATTATGTGTATGAATAATTGTCTAGAACGTGTTTGGTAGTAGAATCTTGCATTGAACTTGTCATTTAAAGCTGTGTAGATGGCTAGTTGAGGGCAGAGGGCCGTAAAGGTTGATACTAGGTATTGGTCATTTTCCTGTTGATCGACGAGGCCTTTGTGGGTAGGTATTGCGGCAGCAGCTATAGCACATGCTGGTGTATCAGGTAGTCAGGGAGGTCCTAGTAACCTCCAGAAGTTTAGGGCGCATCATCCTCGGAGCATTCCTTTGGGGAGGGGCAGAATAATTGGCGAGACCATTGGTTCATCTGGAATCGAGAAGGTGTTAGAGGCTATGGAATTGCCTCGGCACTACCGGAGGATTAGGCCAGTGTTGCGACTAGAGTGAGCCAAATATGGTGGAAATGGGCAAGGACCTCTAAAGACCTTAGAGGAGCCTTGGTATGTGAGTTCTCTCCTAGGGATTAGGGCGAGAATAGGTATGATATGTCGTGGTTGCGAGTTGGAGATCTCGGGGACTCTACTCACAGTGGACCTGAGGATCATGGACATGTCAGAATTCGATGTCATCCTGGGGATGGATTGACGGCCTACGAGTCGTTATCGATTGTGAGGCGTAGAAGGGTTATCGCCATCGCGGGACGGTACTCGTGTGGTATTTCGGGGGAATGGCGCATGACATTTGCCCCCGGGCGTTTGCTGGAGTCCAGTGTCGAGATAGTTAGCGAGGTTGGCTGAGGGAGCCTTACAGAGGACGGAGAGACGGACTTCGTCTACCTGGGTATTGAGAGTATATGGTGTTTTCGGATGAGCTACGGACTACCTCCACGAGAGAGATTCGTAGACTTAGTATGAGTTACACCTGATGCTTCGCATCTCTATGACTCGCATAGGATGGCACCGGTTGAGTGCGGGAACTTCGAGTCCGGCTGGAGCTCTTGGATAAAGGGATTTATTAGGCCAGAGCACTTCACCGTGGGGCGCTCGGTTTACGCTGAAGAAGGGCAAGACCCTTCAACCGTGCATTGACTACAGGCAGTTGAACAGGGTTATGATCAAGAATCGGTACCCATTACCGAGGATCGACAATTTGTTTGATTAGTTGAGAGGAGCGCGAGTCTACTCTAAGATAGACCTTGCTTGGTTACCATCGGTGAGGTTAGGAGATGACGAGATAACCCTAAGGCATTTCGTTTAATACTGTTATGACACCCAGGTTCTGGTGATGCCCTTTGAATTAAACCAGATCAGCGAAATCATCATGGATCTCATGCATAGGATATTCCAACCCTATTTAGATCAGTTTGTTGTAGTCTTTGTGGATGACATCATGATCTACTCCCAGTCAGAGTGGGAGCATGAGTATCACTTGAGGATTTTGTTACGATTGTTGGAGATATGATTATCCATGGGATTCAGTGGTGAGGTTTGAAGCTGCGGGTGGATTTTTGGGACACGTGGCATGGCACCAGTGTGGGTGAGTTGAGGCCGTGATGGGTTGGGAGAGACCGAAGTCAGTATTTGAGATACGTAGTTCCTTAGGATTGGCTAGGTACTATAGGAGATTCGAGAATGGGTTGAAGTTGTCCATTTGAGCGGGTTACTGGTTCCGCTCAGGATGTAGTTCATCAGGTGGATAACCTTGACCGCAAAGAGAGATAGGATGCTTAGGTACTAGGGATCTGCGAGTGTTAATATTAGTAGAAAGGAAGGACGGTCGATCTTCTTCCGGTTCGGAAAGAGCGAAGCCTAGTTCATGGGGTCTAAATTAGCGACCATCGGGACGGGACGGATGAAGTTGCAGTGGGCGAGGCAGGATGGTGTGCTACCATTGTTAGCGACTGGACTATGAGGAAGGATTATCACGAGCGGGATCCGGGGTTTTGGGACAGCACAATCCGTTGGTTGTAGAAACGGGAAATTGCTCTGGTTCATTTCTTCCACACCACAAATGCAGATTCGAAGACCGGTTCCGGTTTCGGGGTGCTATCTGGCTTACTCCCAACAACACAGACTTAGGCGGAGGGGCGGTGTGGGTCGAGGGTGGGCGAGATCGAGTTTGCAGGCGGGCGTGGTGGACCTTAGGGTGGTGGAGCCTGTGGTTTGATGTCGGGCTTGACATGGATGAGTTAATGACCATCGGAACAGTGGTGATGGGACCTTGGCTGGGTTTATTCATGCTGAGCCACGTATGATTTGACACTAGAGGTTAAGGCCTTTGGCTTGAGGTATAGATGTTTTCCTGGATATGGTGAGGGTTGATTGATAGGTCGGGATTATGGTGGGATCTCAGTTCTACTCATGGTGGTTTGGGATTGGGTGTCACGGTATGGCATTATTAGTTCGTGTGCCTTTGTAACATCTCGCGTCGAGTCGGGTGTGGGTGGGATGGTCATTCACCACTCTTGGTGAGTATGGGTTGAGTTTGTGCTGGGATTCACGTCCAATGAGAGAAAGCTCATAGTTCGATTCAAAGGAAATGGGGCTCGAAGTGTAGGCGAAGAGTTATGTTAATCGAGATGAAAACACACGGTCGGTTATCCACGTAGACTTGGTTGTTGAGGTAAGGAGTGGCTGGGGTCGGATACCCTTTGGCTAATTGCATTGGGTGTTGTTGAGCGAAGCCAAGGGCTCGGTATCTGGGATCCCTTCACTGACATGGACTAGGTTGATGGTCCATTGGATTGTCGTGGTGTGACCTTAGGAAGGTCGTTTACACCAAGGAGGGGGTTGTGTATGGTTACATGTTCATGTGGGATTATATACAGTGTTAGAGGACAGCTATGAGCATCGTCTGGGTCATAAGGGTGGGGATCAGTACCATGATGATTATTCTAACAGTGGTTATCGAGCTGGTACTCGACTGACACCATATGGCGGGCGTGTATGGGAGGCTATGTGAATCATAGATTATGTTGGGCCAGGGGGTGGGAAGAGCTCCATCACTGGTCCCCGATATGATTAGGAACACACCAAGAAGGTGAGTTTGATCTGACAGCGTCTTCTCGGCTCAGGCCGACGAAAGCTATGCGGATGTCTGACCGTCGGCCACAGAGTTCGAGGTTGGGGATCGCGTTTCTTGAAGGTGATGCCTAAGAGAGGAGTGGTCGGGTTCGGCAGCGTGGGAAGAAGCTATTGCCGAGATTCACTAGGCCTTTGGGTGCTCGAGAGGATGAGTTATCTGTGGCACAGTTGGCACTGCTTGCCCGACATGTGGGTGTCCCGCAGAGGTGTTTCACGTCTCCATGCTCCGAAAGTATACGCCAGATCCAGCTCATGTAGTGGATTGAGGACAGATCGAGGTTGACACTGATGGGACCTTTGAGGAGGGACCAGTATGTATTTTGGATAGCCGTGATCAGGTTTTACGACGCAAGACCGTGAGGCTAATGAGAGTGCTATGGCGGCACTATGGAGTGGAGGAGTCAACGTGGGAGCGCGAGGACACGATGCGGACCACATATCTCTTCTTGTTTAGGGATGAAGGTACATAGTTTAGTCGTTTAATAATTAAATGACGAGTTTACATGCATGTGGTGTCATTATATGCATGAGTGATGAGTTGTTCATAATTTCGGACGAAATTCCTTTTATAGGAGAGGAGAATGTAAGACAGAAATTCGATTTACGGAAAGAATAATCGTAATTTCGGTCAAAAATCGAGTCCCGTGCCTTTATCTGGATCCGGATGACGGCATGTTTCACCTTTGGAATTGTCTGCGAAATCTAGCTAGCACGTCGAATTCGTAGGGTAGAGATAGTCGGAGTTGACACGTTTTTTCGAGGCATCGCGGTTCTCAGTGCCGTAAACAATTTTGATCTGAAAGTCACATATAACACGTACTCATGTGCCATAAGTGGCATGAGTAGAGAAAGTATGAAAATGAATGGATAGGAAATAGTCTTAGAATGTCAAAGAAAGCTGGGAAAAGAATGACAAAATGGCATTTTGGAATTTGTTTAAGTGAAAAGACAAGAGGAATAGTGGTTGTCTTCTTCAAATATCAAAAAGAAAGCTTGATGGCTTGGGGGAAAGATCACATTAGCCATTTTCGTTTGGTTTTTTAGAGAGAGGAATATCGACTTATCTCTAGATTTTCGGGAGATCAGAGCCGGTCGAAATCAACCGGGCGAAGGAAGGCGTTGCAGCGGAGCGAGCAGCGGGTGGGTTTTGTTTTGGGAGTTTTCGATAGACTCCGAGTGGGGTTTCTCCTACCGCAGTTTACTCTTTGTTTAAGTACTTTGTTGATGTTTGAGTTGAATGAGGCCGTGAGGCCGTTTGATGAGTTGAAAATCTTGGGCAGGGTGTTGGATTTTGAAACCCATGTGGTTGATCATTATTTGTCCACGAGAGCTGTTTGAAGTGCCATGGTGCAAATTTGTGCTATGAATGATGCATTGACGTGTATGAGGCCGGAGTAGCCGTGAGTCGAGGTTCACTAAGTGAGCCAGATGATTGGTGATTTGTCGGGAATAGTAGCAGGGTTTACTATTCAGAGAATATGTTCACAAAATAATTTTTGTGAAATAATGTGTTTGGTCGAGTAATTCAAGTCGAATCGCTCGTGTTTGATCATTAGCCCATGTGAGCTAATTTTGATGTATGGAAATGTGAAATTACATAATATGTTTTGTGTGATTTGAATTATGTGAATATATGCATGATTTTATATTTGCATGTGTTATTGGCGAAATGGAATTGGCATGTGCATTCCATATGCAACAGGGCTTTAGGATGATAGGAGTGAGTGCATGAAGTGATTCTATAGAATGGTTTCGGAGGTTGTCTAAAAATAATAATGATCGGAGGGTGGTCATACTAAAATATCAATCGTCGGAGTCGTCCCAATTGATATACATCGAAGGGTAGTCCATACACAATATCAATCGTCGGAGTCGGCCCAATTGATATATACATCGGAGGGTTGTCCACAAATAAAAATAATGGTTCTTATACGTGGCTTAGGCAAGTGTGAGGGAGTCGGTGAGGACTCGGGATATGAGTGGATCATGTAGACATTCAAGTAGGATCACGCATTTACTTGAATGTATGTTTTCATTGGAGCATTGCATATGCACTTAAGTGGAGAGTAGCCCACTTAGGGTGATTCCACTACTGAGCATTAGCTCACCCTGTCGAGGGATATTATTTTTGCAGTACGGGGGCGTGCGAGACGGCTCATCCTAGAGATTGAGTTTTAGAAGAAAGCAGGTGTGACTTTGATAGTTTACATGTATTAGAATTACAGTATTTTAATATATGATGTATGAGGCAGCTTTGAACTCTTGAAACTATTGGATATAGTTGGTTTATATTGATGATGAGTATTGTAGTATGAGCTAGTCATAGTTTTACTCGAGATATAGATATCATGTGATTGATGTTGATTGGGGCCGGAGTTATAATGCAGTGGCGTATTTGGGTAGAGCTCCTGTACAAAGGAGACTCGCGATTTTGAATGAAGTGTCGGGTCACCCGACATTCAGTCATTTCGGCCCAGTTGTGGGTGGTCAACGGACCCGGGTTTTTGGGGGCGTCACACCTCGGTGTTGCGATGGCCTCGGAAAGCAGATTCTTTGGCCTCTTCATGGTTTGGAAATTGAACTCTAAGTCTAGGAAAGCTCTAGAAGCCCTGTGCTGGAAGGCAAGCCACCCGGAGGCCCATTAGGTGTAGGCCTCGTTCCTGAGCTCTGCTATTACTCCTTCCGTCTAGCTAACCAAAGCCTCCTGCCTCTCAAGGTCCCTCTGAAGCTTGTCGCGCTCCACTAAGCTTCTAGCCTCCAAAGCCTCTTGGCGGGCAGGTCCAATGTCTCGTCCACTTTGTGCGAGGTCTGTATTGACACAGTAACTCCTCTTTGGCCAACCGCAGCTCGTCCTCGGCGACCCTCAAGTCCTTTCGAGCCTTATTTTCTTTGTCCTAGCCCCACGCCCTTGCCGTCGAAGTATACTTCAGGTCAAACCTATGATTCACAAGCTCCTCAGTCAGGTCTTTTATCTGAGATCGAAGGCTGGCCTTCTCGGAGATCAGGGAGGTAACCTTAGCCTTATAAGACTTTGCAGCCCTGACGGAGCCTTCGATAAGGCTGGCCCTCCTTGCCAGCACCTCCACGCGGGCTTGAAGCTCTCCCCGAGTGGGCTTCGGGATAAGAGGCTCCAAAGCAGAAGACGAAGAAGACTTTGAGACCCGGGGAGGCAAAAGAGAGCTGTGGGAAGGAGGAAGGCCTCAAGCAGTCGATGCGGGCTTCCGTTTGTCTATAATTATAGACTAAACCACTCAATTTAACACCTATACAGGAGCCTTACAATTCTCCTGCATCTATGTCAAGTTGAATAGAGTTGTTTGATAATGAATAAAACTGATTTTATGTTCTAGAATTAATAATAGGGTTTAATCTATGACACTGTAAGTGCACAGGTCATTCAACTAGTAAAAATTTGCTCTAAGTCCATATATCATTCCCACAAAGATTGACTTGGATTCTCAAATCAACTACCCAACTACTCAAGATCCATACTATACGGATCTCAATGTCAGATTTATGACTAGAAATTGAAGGATAATTGTCCTAAAGAGAACATCTACAACCTAGGATATTAAAAACAAGCTCATGAAGTTATATTAACTATAATGAGTTGGACTAAATCAATCCTCTGTAAAAATGAACACTAACAAGAAAATACTGTGAAATAGTCAATTTCTGCATTGTATCCCATTTAAAACTCTATCCTAAATTTGGGTAGGGATTTGTCAAAGATGCCTACTATTGCAGTTTGGATTTCTCCTTTTATTTCATAAATTAGAAGACCCTGTTTCTCTCGAAGACAGAGATCTAACCAGCTACTTGTATTTTGCACACTCTTCACAAGACCTGGGTATTTTTCTTTTTCAATACTTTATACCCATTTCTTGAGACTGCAGATTTCTTACTTCCCAAGTCAGGGGTATCGCAAGACTCCCACAACCTGATTGATGACCCAGCCTTAAAATCTAATGAATATTTCTCTTCCCTTGATTAGATCACAGCTAACACAAGGTCAAGAGTTTTCCAACATATTAAGTTGAAATCTCTGATTATTTAAATTGATAAATATTCCCTCGACATCAATTATGAGTAAGTAGATTGTTATTTATCTAAGTGAATTTGTCGGAGGTCAATAGTTCTCCAACAATGGTCCAACATACCCACAAATTGAATGTTCCTACCTCTCAGGAATCTCCATCTCTGTGTCACTCAGAGGGCCTCCTGGAAATCAGAGCAGGATACAATCCTGGAAGGGTATTCAAAACTACTGTTGGGAACGATTACATGAAGAACACATCAATCAAATAAATCTCCCCCATATTTTAGATACTTCCTTCTAATTTATGCAGAAAAGACTGTAACTAACAATAAATTCAAACTAGTGGAAAGTAGCTACCAGCGCATTACAATAGACAATGGAGCACAGATCAATTACACCCATTGCAGTTGCATTAAGCTAGGAAGAAGCAATTCGGGGGTAGTCTAAATTTCATTTAAACTCAGGCAGTAAATTGTAAAGAAATTGAAATATCACTTCCAGCTTCAACATTCTAACAGATCGTTGGTTCAGATCCAAAGAAATGAAAGAAAAGAAAGAAAAGAAAAAAATCTATTCTAAAATATATAATAGGTGAATCCTCCTCACTCCTCCCCAGAACTGGGTTTGACAGCTACTTTACTAAAGCGTGTATGCCCCTACATTATGGTCTTCATATATTTGAGGCCTGATTCCAAGGTTCCAGGTGGATTTCTCTAAAATAAATGGCCTAATTCTTTGTTTAGGTTGCAACACTGACGAGATTAAGCCACATGAAATCTTATGCGGTTTGTTAAGTGCAGTAGTACCAGGGAAGCTGGTCGCGGCGTCCTTCATTTTGTTCTTACGAATTGTTGAGCTAGCATTTGATGTTTTCTGTTGTGACATGTTTCTTTCAGTTGCATTTGATTAGTGGCCGCGACATGAATTCTTTGTCGTGACCATATAAGTTGTAATCACTGAGAATTCTGGTTACGACCTCCTTTTTCTTGTTTCCAGGAATTGGTGTCGTGACCTCAATTTGATGTCGCGACCTCACCTCTCTGCTTCTACTGCAATTCTATGTCGCGACCTCAAAAGTATGTCGCGACCTCATTTCTGTTTTCATCCTCTTTGCTTCTTGGTCACAGCTTCTCTTTCGTGTTGCGACTTAATTCAGTTGTCTTGAGCTTTCAAGCGGGTCGTGACTCAAAACTGTTGGTCTACTTGTTTTCTTGTTGCGACGTGGACATTAGATCGCGACCAAGTATTTTCTTTAATCACTGCAATTCTTGTAGAGACCTCAAAAGTATGTCGCGACCATCCCTTCTTCCTATCCAGTAGCAACCTCATTTCTCAGTCTCAACAGTTCCCCTTCAAATTTTCTATTTCTAGTCACGACCTGACTGTTTTGCCCTTTTTTGGAATATATGTCGCGACCTCGATTTGATGTCGCGACATCAGTTCCCGTTGCTAGTTATGTTGATCTTTGTTGCGACCATGTTTTTCTGACCCTTTAATAAATTCTATATCACGACCTTAGTTCCATGTCGCGACTTGGTTGTCTTGTTTTCTATTGTATTCTATGTCGCGACCTCAAAAGCATGTCGCGACCTCATTTTTGTTGTCAGCCACTAATCCTTGGTCACAGCTCCTTTTCTCATGTTGCGACTTAAAATTGTTTATACTTCATTGTCTTGTGTAACATGAGATTAAAATCATGACCTAATCATTTTCTTTCACTTCTTGAGTCTATGTGCGACCTTAAAAGCATGTCGCGACATCAATTCTGCCCATTATGTTGCAACCTCACTTCTTAGTCATAACATTTTTAACTGTACAACTCATTTTTATTGTTGCGACCTTGATTGGAGTCTCCAACTTATATCTTTGTTGCAACCTGAAACCTGCCTAGCAGAGACATTGCAAGTCCATGCAGCATTACTTTATGGTCACGACATTATTTCTCTGTTGCGACCAACCATATCTTCTTTTAGTGTCGCGACATTATCTTCCTTGAAGTTCCTCTTGTCTTGGTCTTAGCAAGTTCTCTTCTAGCACAACAACTTTTGTTTTGCTTGCCATCACTTCTAGTCGTGACCTGAATCCTCTGTCGTGACTTCCAAACTAATGTGTTACTTAATTACTTGTCGCGACCTTAAAATCTGTAACGAGACTTGTTCTCGCCCCGATGTCGCGACTTTCAGAATGTGGTGTCGCGACATAAAATCAGCAGAAGCCGCTTCTTTACGTCTCGATAACTTCTTCTTTGTTGCAACAGCTTTTCATTCAGCATAGTATGACTTTTAGTTGCGACCTCACCTGGCCATTGAACTTTTTCACTTTTGATCCTTCTTCAGAATTTCATTTACGCCATAATTTACGCAAAATAGAAATTTGGTAAATAATACATATTTACATAAAAACAAGCAATTACATTGTAAGAACAATCGAGAAAATGGTTAAAATTCCAATGGTTTTTGACTCATCGACACTAAACGACTTTGGGAATATGTCAACCTAATGAGCTGGTACGTGAGTGGGTGGCATAACCAACCTCATTTGCCTCTTCATCCTCAAGGCTAAGACCAGGCCGCACACCTGAAAACCACACAACCAAACTAGAGTTAGAGACACCTAAGGACTTCCGAAAATTAGACCTGATTGGAGCAAGGGAGAATTCACGTGGGTTCTCAAGGGTGGTCTAAGAGGTCGGAACGCCAAGTGTGTCTTCCCAATCAACGGGATTACATTCCCAATTGTAGCCACTAACAAAAAAGTAGCGTTCCTTCCAGTATTTATGGGAAGATGGCATGTCGAAAATAATTAGCTTAGAATTGGACCGCTTAGAAATGTATAAGAAACCTTCCGCGGACTCTTTTACTGCGAAAGGTCCAATAATGAAACAAGGCCCAGGAACCCCGGGCCTTTATCCCTGAAAACAACAAGGAGGCCAACCAAGATGCCCCAGAAGTTGGGGGAAAGCTGGGTTGGGCATACATTGAAGTGCTGAAGGACGCACTTGAAGAAAGGGTGCAAGGGGAAGCGGAGACCATTCTCAAAGGCCGCCTCAAAAAAGCAAACCATCTTAGGAACATGGACGACGTAAGAGGTGAGAAAGTCTAGGCACAAAACATGGATACCAACTGGAGGCCTATAACGAGTGGCAAAAATTTCCGCATAGGAAGGCTCAACCCGACTAGGGCCCACAACATCCGAACACCTCACGAGCTGACCACAAGATATTCGTCCGGTGGGTGCGATCTCGCTAATCCTCTTTGCCGGGCGGAGGGGATGACCCGCAATGGAGCCCTAACGGCTGCAACGGGGAGACCACTAGACCACACTACCTGTCGAGATTCGGATCCCTCGGTGGGCACGCCTCCCTTATATGTAGGCTAGTAGGCGAGTGGGACGGGAATAAGCATGCATGATTGGACGAAGGTAAAGAAAGGCGAACGAATGAAAAAAGAAGCGGAATCCCCTTCAAACACATCCAGAAAGCGGCCCGAAGGTCAAAGGCGAGTAAAGAAGAAGAAGGAAGACATACTAAGTATGGAAGAAAACAAAGAACGATCCTCGAGGAGGCAAGGCGATAAAGCGGTCGGTAATAGGCAAAGCGCGTTTCAAAAGGAAAATCCAAACCCGCATAGAGGAAGAGGACTCAGAAACGAGGAGGAACAAATGCTTGCAAGGATGTCCCTAAAGACAATAGAGGGATAGCCGAATTAAGCGCGAAAATCGAAAAGTCGTCATTATCACAAGACGTTTGATGGTGACAAAGCCCCAATCAAATCATCCACACAGTAGCCATGCCAAATCACACTGATCCATGAAAGCGGTACAGCCACTTGCCTGCTTGCTTTAGCCAAGAGTGGGGAGTACTTGATTGGGTTTTAAAATAGAAGGCGCGCGAGCTAACAAGTACGAATGCGAACTTAAGGAGATTAGGAGCGGGCCAGTCTGATGGCTCGGCCCTTAATGATATCCCCCAAACATAGACCCAAAACGAGAGTCCAATTTACCCCTTCAGAAGGCTAGTAGTATAATCAGCTCAAAGGGCTTGTATTAAAGGAAAGTACCTGATGAGCTTGAAAGTCATCTATTTTTAGTCCATTTTTCTGATCTATTTTTATCTAAACAAGACTGATTTATGTGCAGAATTATGGAATAACCAAACTATTAAATGGCGGGGAATTCAAGAAAAAGAAAGAATATTTGCGAAAAGACGAAGGTGGATGAGCGTTAATGAGATAATTAGGTACAAAAGCGATTCTGCGGCGAAGGGGCACAAAGATAAAGGAACTGATGTCGTGAAGCTTTGGCGACAATCAAATGCATATCGAGGTTCACGGCCAGTAAAACTCCGGTCGGAAAGCGAAGCTTACTTGAAGAACAAAGGCGGTGAGTTAAAGAAACTCGGGAGTATAAAGAAAGAAGAAAATGTAATTGGAAAAATGCGACAAGCGGCGGGTAAAAATGCGAAAATAGCGACGATAAAGAAGCAATGGTTAACTAATGTTGCGGTTTGGGGTTTTCCACTGACAAGTTATGAGGTCACGACATCGGGAAAAGGAAGGAAATTTGATGCGGAGTCCTGACGGGATCTCGGATAGGCGGCGAGGATTGGCTTGAAACTTAAGAAATGATGTCGCGGCAGACGGAGGTCGCGTGAAGAAAAGCGCTGAATGACTGTGACGGTCTTGAAAAATTATTGTGAATTGGTGTTGTCGCGACGGTGAAGTCGCGACGCAAAGCAACAAGTGAGGCCTCGAGACATAAGGCGATGTGCGACAAGAGGCAGGTCGCGACATGAGACTTGCTCGGTTGGCGTAAAGGTGAGCTGTTGTCGCGGCGTGAGATTAATGTCGAGACGCCAGGAACTTGATTGGAAGCCTCGGAGACTAAAAGCGATGTCGAACAAAGAGATCGTGTGTGACACTACGAAGGACCGGTTCGGCTGCGAGCCATGATGATGTCGCGACATCGAGAACGAGATAATTGAGACACATTGGAGTCATGAGCTGATGTCGCGACAAGGGATCGATGTCACGACAACAAGAACCATCAAGTGAAACCTCGAAGCATAAGGCGATGTCGCGACAAAGAGATTGATCGCGACATCAAAACGATGTTGAAGCTTGTAAGTTCTTGGGCGATATCGCTGACTTAACAAAACAGCAGTTGAAAGATACAAGTGGCGACAAACTTGAAGCATGCAGTGATCAGTTGATGTCACGAAAATAGGTTGTTGTTGCGAAATAAGAAAACTTAGTTGAAATTTACAGAATAGGAGGCGATGTGACGAGAGATTGATCTTGTGACGCTGAAGACAAGTTGAATCGCTGCGAGAAGACATGAGGGTGGTGGCGACAACATAACGATGTCGCGACATCGGGAGAGATAGTGAAGCCGCGAAGCATAGGCGAAGTCGCGACGTGAGATCGAGGTCACGACATCAGAAATCATCAGTTGAAACATGCAAGGGCAAGAAGTGATCTGTCGGCGTGATTGATGTCTGACGTCGGGAACGCAAATTAAAATTTCTGAGGAAGACTTAAGCTGATGTCGCGACGTGAGATCGATGTCGCGACATGGATGATGTCGCGACAAGGGAGTTGAAGTCATGACCTGAACATTAACATGGGCCAACCCACTTGGAAATCCACAAAAATTGCATTGGGATTAGGGCGGCGAAACCACATAAATGCGCGGCTACCCGGCTCATAAAAAGTAACGGCGACACGGGCGAGTGCGGGTAGGCGAAGGCTCATTTTTCTTTATTTTTAGTTTTCTTTTCTTTTCTTTTCTTTTTCTTCAATGTTGATAGTTAGAGATTAGATTAGATTTATCGTTTTAGTTTTCGTTTTATTTTTTACTGGGTGGAGATATTATGTTTGGTGAAGTGAGATACGAATTCCGTTCTTTAAATTACTACGGAATCTTGAAGTTCAGACAATTTCTGGAATTCGAATTTCCCAGTTTCCATTTGCACTTATTCTTATGATCAGAGGAATGCTGTTGGGTGTAATTCAGTAATTAAGGAATCCAACTTCCATTAAGTGAATGCTATAGTCAGAAATTATCTTCTGTAGTGGTTCCAGCTCTTGAATTCCAGGTTTATGAATTTACTTACGGTGTTGGGTTTCTTGTTTTTAGATCTGAATCGGTTTCTTATACCCGTTATAAGATTTGTCTCATTGCTCACGATTTCAAGGAGGCCCTGCGGTGACACGAGAAGGCGAGTCCCTAAGAGTTATGAGCAATTGCTTGGAAAGGTATATTAACTTTGCTATTTGAGATCTAATGAGCTTTGCAAGTTTACTTGATAAATCTCTTCTCACTTGAAATCAAGCAAGAGTTGAATGGTATCAATTTAAACAAGAAGAAGTTCACCTCAATTCGAATAAGTGAGGCCGATCAGAGTGTTAGGCGAGTTCTAATCAAAGGAGAGGAAGATGCATTCTAATTTCGGGAAGAGCATCTGGAAGTTGTATATCCTTGCTTGGCCAGATAACTTGGGAGCTAAGGTTTACAGTCCATAAAATGGGTGTAGTATTGCAAGAAAAATACCAGTTAAGGAAGTCCCTTTTAAGTAATTTATCTGTTCCACGTCTTCGAAAGAATCGGGAAAAATTAGATAATGAAATGTAGGTGTGGAGAGATCATTTCTTGCTAAACGCAGCAGGCAGTTTTAAATCTGAAATATTCCAAGTTTTATCAGTCTTAACTACGAATTGATACTTCACAATAGCATTAATACTTGATGTGTCCTCTGAAAGATAATTATTCAGTTTCCATTTGTTTTCTTAACTATTCTTTATTCTTTATTCTTTATATTCAGTTCATTTGATTGCTCATTTACTTTACTCGTGTTAGTATAATTTCTAGCTTCTTAAGCTGGATTCCAATATCATTTATAGATCAAATAGTATGGGCTTGATGGTCGGTAGTTGATCCGAGAATTCTTGAGATCTCTGTGGGATCGATATCTGGACTTAAATCGATTGTGCGTAGGCACATTGCACTTGCGGTATATTAGGCGAAAACGATATTGAAAATGATTTATTCTAGGAGGTGTTTGGTCTAGTCAACAGGATTTTATGGCGGATTCTTAGGGATCAGAAGAATTTGATAGATCGTATTCAGATGAAAGAAGGAAATACTAATTTCGACATTTAAAGAAAAAGAATAAAAATAGTTTTTCAAGCAGTGGTTCATTTTGACCACTAACCTACAATGAACCATATTGAATATATTTGTTGTTTTGACTAATTCTATTAATGGGAGTGTGTTTTGCTTTCAGAAAAACTTTGATGCATAGGAAACTGGCAATCCCGATTCGGTGATTCTTCGAATTAGAGAAAACACTTCGCAGCTCGAGGAAGACAAGGAAAGCAGAAAACACCACCATGGCAGATGAAAGACAGGATCAGAAAGAAGCACATAGAGAAGCAATTAGAAAGCCTCCAATCACTGATACTATGGAGGACTTACTGAAATCATTCATCCAAGATAAATATTTAGCAGTGAGACAACCAGCAATAGATGCGAGTGATTTTGAGCTTGATCCGATACGATCGCCCGGTTCGACATAACGATTCACGGGTGTCACTTGAAGATCCCAAGGAACATTTGAGTGCGATTATCTTGGGATAGTCCAATACAGTCCAAATTGAATGGTTTAAGGCAGAAGTTATCGAAACACTAATTGTTCCATTCTCTTTGAGAGATCTGTAGAAATATGGTTTAACTCACTAACATATGGTAACACATGGGAAGAGCTAATGAAGGCTTATTTTAGCAGATTTCTACCCCATTGTTCATTTCTCAAACAAAGGATGGAAATCTTACCATCGTCTGGGGGAAGATGAGGGTATGTATACTACTGGGGATGAGTTTGCTAGATGCGACATGAGACCATATTCTGAATCCTCAGAGAGAAATGGCAGAGCTGAAGAGAGTGGAAGGAATGATTAACAAATCAAGTGCCATAAAGGCCAAGTTTGATGCATTGATAAGATCGGGTGAATAAAAGAAAATTCAACTAGAAACTAAAAATGAAGCAAAGATTAGAAAGAATGATACAAAAGAAGAATCTCTCGACCACATTTCGTGGATAGCCGACATAACATGAATGGAATAAAAAAAAAGGAAAGCCATTCTTTTCTTCGTTTTTTATTTTTTTTTACTTACGCTTGATTTGAAATAATTGTTAGGATTTTATATTTGATATAGCATGATTGCAAGTCTGGGGGAATTTATCTTGTGTTGACTGTTTAACTATTGAATATGAGACATAATAGAAATCACAAATTCCTTGCATGATAAAAATAAATCGAGCGGTAGCATGGAGCTAAAATTGAATAAATTTGACTACGTGAATCGATTGCTTTATTTTGGGACCTAACATCGGTTTGAGAGGGTCAACCAAGAATGTCGAGCAATGGTCGAATGTCGGAGTATGAAGTCGAATGATGAAACTTAGTCATAATCAAATATAAGAATAAAGAACATTCCTCGTCATGACTTAAATTTTCAAGTCACAACATAGAAATCTGAAGCCGTGACTTCCAAAGAAATAATGTCGTGACTTAATGACTCAACAGTTAAAGTATAGACTTCAAAAGGAATGTCAAACATTGAACCTAAAGGTTCAGTCTCATTCAACATCCATGGAACTACACCACCAAAATTTTTCAATTTTTGAGAATAAAATAAATATAAATGCGTAAACAAAATTCATCTCTCGACGAATAAATAGTGGAAAATTTCTAAGCTAAGGAGCATAATCAGAGGAAAGTTAAGAAATTCATTTTATCTTCATGAAAATTTAACGACATCAAAATTCTCCATGAAAAGCCAAAAATAGTAGTCAGAAATATAAGAAGAGGCATAACTGAGGAATCTCTATCATCTTCCCATAAAAATTGAAGGAAATAATAAATGACCTTGTTCTTCCCAAGAGACTAACTCACTATAAAAGGATGGGAATAAAGGAAGAGAAACAAGGAGAAAAGAATGAAGAGAAGGGGAGGATGAGATGGTAAAGAGTCCAAGGATGGTAAATCATCGCTTATGGAATGAATGGAGCCTAAACAAACCAATTCCATTCTTGTTCCATAAAAAGTGGTGTCATCCGAGAGCAAATTTGATGGGAAGCGGGAATATGGATTAGTTAGAATCCATCAAATGTTAAGCTCCAAAGAAAAGGAGAAGCAAAATTCTAATTTGTTAAACGACCTGTTAACGGCCTAATCACTTTGAGGAGCTTCAAGGTCCGTGAACTAAATTTTGAAGCTGGGCAGAAATCAAGAAGATATATAGGATTTTCGAGCAGAAATAGAGAGTTTTTCGAACTTAATATAAAAAAATGTTTGTAAATGAAACAAATTATATTAAATATCGAAATCTTTTGATATTTGAATAAAGTTCTCGTTGATTTACAAATTGCTGATCATGATGTTTGAATTTTGTTTCTTTGTTAGTTTAATTTCTCGTTAGAATCAAAATAATACTTCGTTTCGCCTAATTTATCTGAAAAGAATAGAGGCATGAATAAAGAAATTGGAAGTAAGAGTATTTATTGTGATGTTCAGATTCAGTTTAGGTGGAAAAATTGAGAAATTGGTTATTACTGATGTAACAAAATACTTGGTTAAACTAATGTAAATGTATTAAAGGAATGAACGCAAGTCTTGAAGGA
The DNA here is from genome assembly GCA_016808115.1 of Tetrastigma voinierianum. NCBI lineage: Eukaryota > Viridiplantae > Streptophyta > Magnoliopsida > Vitales > Vitaceae > Tetrastigma > Tetrastigma voinierianum. The sequence goes on along the minus strand of JAEQBH010004017.1, from coordinate 132,187 downwards.
AATAATACACCCTCTACAACAACACTCTTTGAAACTTTGACTAAATTAGAAAATTTTTCGAATTTAGGAATTATAATCCATGGTCCTAACTTGTTTGAATATTGATTATAGCGAAACTTAGGTGAAACAAATGACAAGACATGATAGAGGCCATTTTCGGAACAGCTTGAACTATTCTAGCTACTATTATATATATGCTTATGCATACACCTTAGTCCTCGAATTTGAGCTAAGATATTCCATATCTTCACAAATAAGCCGTTGAAATCCTGAAGCCACCCTTATCACTAATCTTCTAGTAAAGAACCAATGATTACCCAAGAACTCAAAGAGAGATGAAGAGATAAAGTTTGGGGGAGTATAATTTTTGAAGAACTGAAGAGATATACAGAAAAGGTGAAGAAAGAAAGATCTAAAGTAGGAAAATACAAAAGAAAAGAAAGCTTAAAGGAATAGGTTTTGTCTTGTGGCCTAACTCTCTTGAACAATTAAGTTCTTAGGGGTGTTTCAACACCTAGTACCCTAATACCATCTGGTATGGGAGCTACTAACCCAAAGTTCGCTAAGAGTGTTAGAAAGCCTAAAAAGACAAAAACATAGCACAATTCTTGAATGGTGATAAGAAGGAAAATTTCCTGTGTTTGAATTACGTTAAGAAAACGGGAGCATACAGCTTTGAAAAGAAGAAAATCAAGGTGGTATCCCAAACATGAAGTTTGGGGGAGTTTTTTTTAAAGGAATTACAAAGAGGAAATAGCAGTTGAGGAGAAAAGAAAAAGAGTTTGGGTAATCTCAACCTAAAAATTCCATTCATCCTACCCTTTTTCCCAAGCCAACATTACAAGCCCAAAAGACCTGATTGATTTTGAAGGTTGGAATCACCTACATTAGTGGAGATCAATATGAAAAACAAGCATATGGGACTTTAATAAATAGTTTGAGAAAAACTCCCAGAAGATTGACTAAATTCCAATACAAAATTCGAAGGATTGCCGACCGCACACACATAAACTTAAATAATAAACTGCTTACATACATTAGTTTATCGTGAGATTTTTGTAATAGAAGTATACCATGCTCTATTCTGCATTTTAAAACTGAATTTTGAAATAACAAGGATATTTTTAATTTCGTGACGAAGAGTGAAAAAAAAAAACCTGGAAATGTAATGTAATGAACCTATTTGTTTGAGGACAAACAATTTTTTTTTTGTTTGAGGACAAGCAAAAATTTAAGTTTGTGAGTTGATGAGCTTGAAAGTCATCTCTATTTTACCCATTTTTCTGATCTATTTTTATCTAAACAAGACTGATTTATGTGCAGAATTATGGAATAACTAACCAAACTATTAAATGGCAGGGAATTCAAGAAAAAGAAGAATATTTGCAGAAAAAGAAGCAGAAGGTGGATGAGCGTTAATGAGATAATTGGCTAAAGCAAGTTGCAGCAGAAAAGGGGCACAAAGATAAAGGAACCTGATGTCGGAAGCTTTGGCAAGAATCAAAATGCATATCCGTGCTGCAAGCAAAGAAACTCCAAATGGAAACTAAGCTTACTTGAAGAACAAGGCAGTCGAGAGTTAAAGAAACCTGTGGAGTATAAAAGAAAGAAGAAAATGCAAAGGAAAATGCAACAATCAAGTGAGTAAAAATGCGTAAAATAGCAAAAAGAGCGTAAATGAAAGCAACTCGTTAACTAATGTTGCATTTTTGGGGTTTGCACAGCAAGTTATGAGGTCGCGACATCGGGAAAAAGGAAGGAACGATGCAGTCACGGCAGGATCTCCGCATAGGCAAATGAGGATTGGAGCAGAACTTGTTGTCGATGTCGCCACGTGAGACGTGAGGTCGCGACAAGAAAAGCGCATGGACGCTGTGACAGATGTGAAAAGATGAAACTGCTAGAATTGAGCCGTTGTCGCGGCAGAGGACCGGGGTCGCGGCTAATCAAAGCAACAAGTGAGGCCTCCAAAGACATAAGCTGATGTCACGACAAGAGACAAAGGTCGCGATACGACTCGCTTCGCTGAAAGCCGCAAAGAATCGAATCGTTGTCGCCAGTGAGATTATGTCGCGCATCAGAACTCCCGCTGAAGCCTCCGTGAGACTAAAGCTGATGTCCCGATTAAGAGATCATGTCGCTGACACTACGGGTTAAGGACCGCCAAAGTCAGCAGAAGCCATGAAGCGATGTCGCGACAAGATATTGATGTCGCGACATCAGGAACGAACAATTGAGACCTGTGGAGTCATGAGATGATTTCGCGACAAGGGATTGATGTCACGACAACAGGAACCATCAAGTGAAACTCGAAACATAAGTTGATAAAACAAGGATAAGAGATTGATGTCGCGACATCAAGAAAGCAATCAATTGAAGCTTGTGTTTCAGACCGGGAGGTCGCAACAACAAGAGCAACCGCTTGAAAGATACAAGTGGCGATAAACTTGAAGTACGCAAAGGATCGCTGATGTCACGGCCAGGTTGTTGTTGGCGTAAATAAGAAAACTTAGTTGAAATTTTTACAAGAATAGAAATGATGTCGCCAGCGAGACGGATGTCGCGACACCACATCGTTGAATGCTGCGTATGACATGAGCCGAGGTCGCGACAACATAAACGATGTCGCTGACATCGAGAGACCAATTGAAACCGGGCGAAGCATAAGCCGAGGTCGCGACGCGAGACGAGGTCACGACATCGTAAATCATCGTAAATAAAACATGCAAGGGCAAGAAGTGATGTCGCGACGTGAGATTGATGTCGCGACGTCAGGAACACCAATTAAAGGCTACAAAGATCTTAAGCCGATGTCGCGACGCGGAGATCGATGTCGCGATGATGGATGATGTCGACAAGCAGTCGGGTCGCGACTGAACATTAACACGGCTCCAACCCACTTTGGACCACAAAATCGCATTGGGATTAGGCCCAACCGAGGAAACCCTATAAATACGCGATTGGCCTACCATAAAAGTAGCTTGGCTAGCCGCATACCACGGTAGGTTCGGTACGAAGGCTCATTTTTCTTTATTTTTAGTTTTTCTTTCTTTTCTTCAATGTTGATAGTTAGAGATTGATTAGATTTATCGCTTTAGTTTTCGCTTTTATTTTTCTCGAATTGATATTATGTTTCGAGCGTGTTTAATGTTCGCTCTTTCAAATTACTACCTGAATCTGAAGTCTTCGTGACAATTTCGAATTCAATTTCCGCTTCCATTTGCACTTATTCTTATGATCAGAGGAATGCCGCGGTAATTCAAGAATTAAGGAATCCAACTTCCATTAAGTGAATGCTATAGTCGAAATTATCTTTCCTCGTAGTCGCTTCCAGCCAGCCTTCTGAATTTCGCTTATGAATTTACTTCCTACTGGGTTTATCGCTTTCGACCAATACGCTTATAAATTCAAGTATAAGATTTGTCTCATTGCTCGATTTCAAGGAGGTCCGAGTGACACAGAGAAGGCAAATTCTAAGAGTTATGAACAATTGCTCAAGGTGTTATTAACCTCGCTTACTGAGATCTAATGAGCTTTGCAAGTTTACTTCGATAAATCTCTTCTCACTTGAAATCAAGCAAGAGTTGGTCGAGTTATCAATTTAAATAAGCAGAGTTCACTCAATTCGAATAGTGAGGCCGATCCCGTGTTAATGAAGCCCTAATCAAGGAGAGGAAGATCTATTCTAATTTCGGTGAAGAGCATCCTCGAAGTCAGATATCCTCGCTGACCGATAACTGGGAGCTATGGCTTACAAACCATAAAATGGGTATGAAGTATCAAGAAAAGAAAAATACCCATATTAAGGAAGTCCCTTTTAAAGTAGTTATCTCATTCCGTTTTCGAAAGAATCGAAAATATTAGATAATGAAATGTGGAGCGAGAGATCTGTACTTTTACCGCAACGCCGACGTATTTTAAAATCAAATATTCAAGAAGTTTTATCGCCTTAACTACGAATTGATACTACAATAGCATTAATACTTGATGTGTCCTCTGAAATATAATTATTCAGCCATTTGTTTTCTTAACTATTCTTTATTCTTACTTTATATTCAGCCTATTTGATTGCTCATTTACTTTACTGTTAGTATAATTTCTGTAGCTTCTTAAGTCGATTCCAATATCATTTTATAGTCCAAATAAGTATGGAGCTTGAGTAGTCGTGGTAGTTAACTGTAATTCTTGAGATCTCTGTGGGATCGACATTCGACTTAAATCCAATTTATTACTTGTCGACCTGTGCACTTGCAGTATATTAGGCCAAAACCAATATTGAAAATGATTTATTCTAGGAGGTGTTTTGGTCTAGTCAACAGTACCCAACTTCCCTAATTAAATCTCCACCAATTAGGGAAGTAGGATATTTTATAATTATTGCTCATCAATTATCCCTTATTAATCGGTTAACGATAAGGAAAGAAAATCCCTCATCCAATGGGTGACATATTCGTATCATCATCCAACTAGGAAAGTTATCATGATCATCTATTAGAAATACCGTGCCACCCCGCATCTGAAAGGTACGCATGCACCATTCCCAAGCAGCTTGATCTTCTTCCACCGTAAAGAACCGACTTAGGCATCTGAGAGTAACGGCGATCCCGCCAAACCTTTGTTTCTTATTTTCAGAGAGGAGCTCCGACATCCCCAAAGAATTTAACAAAGCTCCAAATTTCGCTTTGGTTGAGAAAGCATCATCAACTTACATAGCCATAACCAATCATATACAATTAATGCACCGAGAGGATGCATAAATCTACATAATTAGGCGTTACTAATCTAGAAGCATTTCAATGACAAAAGTATTAATTCAATAGAAAGAGAAACATTATTCTGTCATTCATCTGGTCAAAATGACATAAAATCATAAGATAATGACAAACGTAAAAATGTGCATGTAATAACGAAAAACATGAGCTTTCCTCACAAAATACATTAAAAAGGAAAAACTCCCACTAAAACAAAGATTCTAGTCTCCTAACAATCCCATCCGGGTGACGTGTTCTTGAAACACACAACAAAAGTAAGCCTTGGCTAGGTGGGTCTCGCCAACATGTTAATGGAAGTGTGCTCAATTGAAACGAGGACTCGCAACTTTCACAAAAAGAACTTCACATTAATGTGTTTGGAGCGAAGGTCTGTTCCAGAGAAACATACAAATGCGAAATTACTGCGAACACCACGGCGAAATGGGAGTGCACAACCTCCAAAGCCGAAATGGTGCACAACCCAAATGAATGAAGTTCAGCAATCATATCGCATGACAAGTAGCCCCATAACACGCCACATACTCTACCTCCATAGTAAGAAGCCGTAAGTGTCTTTTGACACTTTCCACTAAATCGTAGTTTCTTCACCATCATAAAGATATAATCAAAAGTAGACTCTTTATCATCCACGCAACTTGCATAATCGGAATCACTAAAACAAACTACCCCAAGAGTTTCGATACGCCGATATGTCAACATGAGATCCTTGGTACCCTGAAGATACCTCAAAACTTTCTTAGCCACTCCTTCCAAAGGCTCGACCAAAAATCACTCAAGAACTCCACTAACATGTCACGCTCCCAATTCCCGGTCCGACCCGACATGGATCCGAACCGGTTTCGGGGTGCGAACCATATATCTGGGACTCTTTACTTTTTTTTTTTTTTTTTCTCAGAGCTGAACTTATACCTGTGGGTATACAAACACTTTTTGTAATGACAAAAATCATTTACATACACAAAAGAACTACCATCAGAGTGGTGTCCATCAAAATCTATACACATATACTAAGTCCCATTTACTTATACAAATACTTATACATGTACATATCTAATACAAACATCGAGATCGCTGAACTCCGTGGCCGGTGAGCACCTATCTCCGAGACGGCCCGTGACCGCCGGTGTGGAATGTCTTGTCCTCTTACCTCCTCTTCAGTACCTATATGATTGAACACTGCTGCTTTACGCTAGTGGGACATATAGACAGAATTTACCACAACACACCGTCAATCTTTACATTTACTTTCCCCATGCATATAAATGAAGCCTATTCTCTTACGTGGACTTCTAACTCATCACATTATACATGTAGATTTTATCCTTTTCAGATTCCATATCATTATCTTGTTCAGACATTTCCATGTGTCATGTCTTTTACAAGTTTCAATTCATATCTTCTACATGTATGGCATGTCAGATCATATTCAAAACAAACTTATACATATACAATGGCAAATCGAAACATATCAAATACATACAGGGTCAAATTAGACTGATACACCGTTTAATTCATTTAGTTATCATTTTATTAAATTTTCATTTTCAAAAGTGTCATGAATTCGAATCACGCACTCGACCCGTTGGAAGTGGATCCAAGCCGGAGCCCGGTTTACTCCGACGTTTCAATTATCTTCTTAAAACATTTTGTTTGTGTTATTCCATTTTAGACTTTTTAATTACATGGAAACACTTCATTATGGGCAAACCCATAAACATTTACAAATTCAAAAGACCCATAACATTCACATTTAACAAAATGCATTTACAAAATAATGCCTTTATACAATGTCTGTGTAATGTAAAAGATATTTAAACAAATACAATTTTTAATGTCATTTTTCACTTTTCGGTTTGTGATTTCACATATAGCTATAGAAGTCGACATTCACGACAGATTCAGTTGGTGAATCCTATCTTGTTTGTCATTCAGTAGCAATGTGGTTTCACATTTAATATCACCATCTCACATATGACTATAGAAGCAACATTCACTGGCTGCATTCGCCTGGTGAATCCTCGTCCTCGTATGTCATTCAAAGAGTAATGTGATTTCGCATTCAATATCACCATCTCACATATGCCTATAGAAGTTAACATTCACGACAGATTCAGTTGGTGAATCTTTCCTGTTTGTCATTCAGTAGCAATGTGATTTCACATTCAATATCACCATCTCACATATGGCTATAGAAGTTAACATTCACGACAGATCTGGCCAGAATCCGCCCCGTATGTCATTCAAGAGCAATGATTTCACATTCAATATCACCATCTCACATATGGCTATAGAAGCTAACAGGGATTCACGACATTTAGCTGGTGAATCAGCCATGCTTGTCATTCAAGAGCAATGTGATTTGCATTCAATTATACCATCTCACATATGGCTATAGAAGCCTACATTCACGCATGACCGCTTGGTGAATCTCGCCCTATTTCATATTCAGTAGCAATGTGATTTTGCATTCAATATTACCATCTCACATATGGCTATAGAAGTCGACATTCACGACAGATTCAGTTGGTGAATCCTGTCCTGTTTGTCATTCAGTATTCAATTATACCATCTCACATATGGCTATAGAAGTCAACATTCACTACAGATTCAGTTGGTGAATCCTGTCCTGTTTGTCATTCAGTAGCAATGTGATTTTGCATTCAATTATACCATCTCACATATGGCTATAGAAGTCGACATTCGCGACAGATTTAGTTGGTGAATCCTGTCCTGTTTGTCATTCAGTAGCAATGTGACTCACATTCAAGAATTACTTCAAGTACCTTCATGACGAATTCGGGCCATGAATCCCGCCATGTCGGGTCATTCAATAAAAATGTGATTTACATCAAACTACGATTTCCCTTCATGACGACTGGGCGCAGGAATCCCGCCATGTCGGTCATTCAATGATACATTTCAAATCAATTTACTTTTATGCAATAATTTCACTTATAGTTCCAATACATGCACACATGCATATGTGTGACAAACATTTCGAATAACAATAATTCAAATCAATATATATATATATACTTATATATATTTCATTAAATAGATTTATAACACATGACGCATTTTTATCTACATTATTTGACTTATCTGTCATCGTTATCTTCCGCGGCGATACAACAGTATAATGTAACGATATTTATACACTGCGATCTACTTATACTGCGTCAAATTGTCATTCCATTTATATCTATGTCATTCATACATATATTTATTCATATCATCCTTTCTACCATGTATTCCGAATTAACTTTAACCAAGCCATTAGCAATAATTTGGTACAACACTAAATTGACCAGTTACAGGGGCACCAAACGCCATAAAATAGCATATGGTTAGATTCTGTGACCAATGAGCCCACAGAGTCCAAGAACAATTACAACGGAGTCCTAACGGCGAGCAGTGCAAGTTGTAAGCCGTGACAAAATCAGCAACTTCGCAAGACTGGCAAGAAGGTTATGCTCACCGTCTTTGTCATTTTTGGGGATCTTAACTTTACATTTGACACTGGTCTTTTGTACTACTTTGAAGCTAAGGTGCTAAGGGTTCTTCTCCAACTAGAATCACCCAAATCGGAGCACCGAAACTCGAGTTATGTCCTAAACAACTCGGACTACTCTATGATTAAACTGATGCAGAAATTGGCTTGCACATATCCCCACTTTGAGTGGATTTCTGGGACACTTAGAGTCAGAATTTAACGATGCCTATTTCTGGATTTTTGGTTTTCCTTGAAGTCTATTTTAATTAGCCACTTGAATCACTCAAATCGGATAAGAAATGAGCAAGTTGTGTATAAAATACGAACATCGGGTCAAAATAGAAAGGTGGTACCGCACTGCTCCGCAACCGCACGCATGTGTCTTGTCAAGGGTTGTAACTGCACGTTAAAGGTGTACCGCACCGTCACCGAAAAATGCCTGTAATGTGTTTTTTTTCCCCATTTTTCCATATGTTGATACCCAAATCAACCCAATACTCCATAAACACGTCAAAACCACTCCAAATTCATCTTGACCCTTTTCTACTCAAATTATCTTCAATACACCCTTATGAACTCTATTGAACCTAAACATGCTTTATATTCATCTCTTATACAAGGCCTAGGTTTTACTCAACCCATCTTCTATGAAATCTAGGTTCTTATCAAAACCTAGAACAAGGAACAAACATGTCCGTATTTTACATAACACTTAGAACCCCAAACACATGTAATGCGACTCCTAAATCTTCCTTACAACAAAACCCTAGAAAACAAAGGGATTTGTGATGATTTCATACAAGAACTCATTTTAGGTTAGGCTTCTCACAACCCACAACCCACAACATGTATCCATACAAATCTATACAAAATTCCATACCTGGGCTCACAACTCTCTCCTTCATCTTCTTCTTCTTCCTCTTCCTCTTCCTCTTCTTCTTCTTCTCCCTTCTCTTCTCTTTCTACATGTGCCTTTTTTGCTTCCTCAAAATGAGACCAAATTTGGTCTAAATCCCATTTTAAGTTAAGGCCATGTTCGCCAAGTCAAAGCCCATTTTGCTTTTAAGTTTCTCACTGCATCTGTCCCCCATTTCTCTCTTATTTCTATTCCAACTTTCAAATCTCATAATGGCATATAAACTTCTTGATTTATGCCTTTTATGTCCTCAAGTGGTAAATGACTAATTTACCCTTGTCTCTAATATTCATTTCGGGTCTCTCGTTTTATTTCCGAAAAATTTCATTTAGCTTTTAGTATACCCTAAACAAGTCCGAAAACTGTTAGGGTATATTTCGGGGTGTTACACAACACATCAACAACAAAAGCAATATCGTGACGTGCATACTTAGAGCATACACGCCGTACAAATCGAAGAATAAGGGATTGTTTACGCGATATCTCCCTGAATATCACATAAATAAAAGTTGGAAAACCTGTCACCCTTTACAATTGGTGCCTTACTAGAAGAACACGATTGCATATTGAATCTTTTCAGAATGTGTTCAATATACGTCTGTTGAGACAATCTCAGAATGCCACTAGGTCTATCGTGAATTATCTGTATGCTCAAGACATAAAATGCTTCCCCAAGATCCTTCATATCAAAATGGCTAAACAATAATTGCTTTGTGTCAATCAACATGTCAGTATCATTGGCTGCAAGAAAAATATCATCAATATATAAAACCAAGAATATGAACTTGCTCCCACTGACCTTCATATACATGCATTGATCGACGATGTTCTCCTTAAAACCATTGGCGGTGACAACTTCATCAAATTTGAGATACCACTACCTAGAAGCTTGCTTTAAACCATAAATGGATTTATGGAGTTTACAAACCATGTGGTCCTTACCAACTTCCTCAAAACCAATAGGTTGAGACATGTAAACATCCTCAACTAAGTCTCCATTCAAAAAAGCTGTCCTCACATCCATCTTATGCAACTCTAAATCAAAATAAGCAACTATAGCCATAATAATACGTAAAGAGTCTTTAGTGGACACGGGAGATAAGGTTTCCTTAAAATCAAAACCTTCTTGTTGTAACCCTTAGCCGCTAATCTTGCTTTATATCTCTCTACTTATCCCTTAGCATCGCGCTTGGTCTTGAATACCCATTTGCACCTAATAGGTTTGTAGTCATCTGGCAAATCTACCAAGCTCCACACTTTATTCTGTGAGATGGAAGTCATCTCATTTTTCATTGCATTGATCAAGAAGTTGGATTGAGGACTAACAATGACATCTTTGTAGGTAGTCAGATCTGATACATCACCCACACCATACTCATGCTCCTGTAAGTAGACAAAATAGTCATCTAAAATTGTGGGCCTACGCGCCCTCTTTGACTTCCTTAAAGGTATATCAATGGCTACATCTAGGGCTACTGGATCTACATCTGGGGCTACTGGAACTACCTCCTCAATTGGTTCATCATTAGTAGTGGCTACCGGATGTCAACAACAACAGCTAGAGATCAGCAAGCCGAAGCACAGCACAAGAATAAAAACTGTTCTTGAGCTCACTTTCGCCATTGGTTTGTACTAGTATCATCCTCAAATAGATATTCTATTCGGGAAATATGATCCAAATGTTTGTGCCAAAGAATAAAAAAGAATTTTCATTCAATTCAAATGCTTGGTACTACTAACAATATTAACATTAGGAGAAAAAGAAAGCAAACTATACAACCCTAATCTGTAAAGATCCCCACAAAGTGCTTCATTACTAATCAATAACGAGTCTCGATATAAATTAACTTTTCCAGTTCAAAAAAAAACTCAAAGTCTATCCAAAATAGGTACTGATATCAAATTTCTCTTGATTGAGGGTATGTATGCCACATCCCACAATTCCAAAAAATTTATTGTACTAAGCTGCAATCAAACAACTCCCAGAAAATCAACTTGGACTCTTATATTGTCTCCTATGTACACATATTGCTCAAAACTAGTTGGACTTCTTCTGCTTATCACTGCTTGCATAGAATTGCAAGCGTGAATGGTAGCACCATCAACTAACCACCAAGTATCAGATGACATATGAATGATATTGGATTCAAAACAAACATTCACCTAATGATTATCATATGACCTATATTTTTCCATTCTTGAAAACTTTGTATATTTCTTTGCTAATAGCATAAGAAATCTTTTATTCTCAATCTGTGAATGCTACAAACGAATCCTCCATATGATTCTCCATGATCATTAGATAACAACTATTAGAATAAATTTCCATTTCATAGAATTTTTTTCTCATTTGCAAAACTCTTAGCAACGGGTTTTGATGAGCTTTCAACTTTCGGGCTGTTGCTTAGTTTCCATAATTGTCAAATTCATCATGAGAGATTCAACTCATTATTTGTAATTAGTCCCATTAAGTTTCGTGATGACAGAGAACTGAGGAAAGCTCAAAGTTGAAGAATAAATAAGAGAGCAATGTAAAAAATACATGTAAATTGCTCAATTCTTCGGCTTACCAAATGACCCACAAAAGTGGTCACCAAATGCTAGAGTCTTTAAAATACAAAAAGACTCATACACGGGTAAGAGCAATTCACCAGTCATCACAACCAAATGGTCAATTTCCCATCGATAGGGTAGTAAAATTACGCAGTTCATGACACTTAATGAAATCTCTTCACCAAACTAAACATCATAGCAAATAATAAAGTTATCGATAAGACAAATTCACTATCCGTATGGATCTTAGCAAAATTGATGGGCAAGACGGGAGAAATAAAAGTTGCAACATTAATTTCAAGAATCTCTGACATGCTTAGACTCAAGAGAGGCAAGTTCATATGCATTCAATATTTCACAATTTTTACCCAAATGCAAGAAAAAAGTTTTATTCATAACATGATGCTATAAATAATCTCAAATAGTATAAACATAAATTGCAAAAGCAATATGTGAAAACAACTAGTGAAAAAATTACAAAATTGGGTAAAATTTTGATTTTTGTTCCATAACCAAATTTAATGTTTAATGGGATAGAAAACAAAAATGTGGGCAAAAATATAAAGTTTGGCTTCAAAAATACCCCATGCAAAAATCCCTAAAAAGCATGAAAATAATAAACAAAATAGGAGAATAATTTATTATCTTTTTTTCCCAAAAGTCAATGGAACAAAGGAAAAAATAAAAAACAATAAAAAAATAAAATAAAATTCAATCTATCCCTTTAAATTTGCTGAGAAAATGTATTCAAGATTTCCTTTATTTTATTTTTATTTATTTACTTCCACATTAATTGATTAACATGACATTATTGGAAATTGCGAAAAACCAATTCCCAAAAAAAAACCTTGGTTTCTTTTCCATAACTTATAATGGACAAAAACAAAATAGGTATTAAGAAATCAAATATGACTAATGGGGGAAACATGCGTTGTACACATTTTATCATGTCCTTGAATTCGTACTACAAAGGATCCTGGCATTGATGAATTATTATTATATATATTTTGACATAATCAATGACTTGACCAATAAAATAATAATAATAATAAAATAACAGTAACTCTGATCTGGACACTCAATAACATCGTGTCCAAATTCAAATCAACAAAAATTGAAAGATCAAACTTGCAATGCCCAAATACATCACATCTTAATAAATCCGCATACAAGAAAACTAAGACCCCGCTAAGAGGAGAAATTTTCTTTCTCAAGTTTATTCAAACTTCTTTTAAAACAAGGAAAACACGTTAATTACTAAATATCACTAGACAAAACAAAATTTGAAAACAAAGAAAACACCTACTATTTTCAACATTTTATATACGAATCGTAAAATCGTTGTCGCTTTCTTATTTTCGAATTAATCGTAAACAAGGGATTTTATTTTTCAACATTTTATAACTTCATTTTCAAGAAAATGGTTTTACAAAAACGGATTTTCTTATTATTTATTTTCAATCAAATTCAAGTACGAACGTATTTTCTAAAAATAAAAACTAAAGATTAGAATACATTGAAAATTTTCATATTCTGAATTTTGGATAGAGTTGAAAATTTTCGTGAACTAAACAAGGCCTAAGAACTCCACAGAGAAAAAAACCGCCTAGAAGGATAGACGGCAAAGAAAAAAAAAGGAAAAAAGACTCATGAATATAAAAGAACCAAATTTAACAGCTTCAACGACAATAAAAGCGGCTTTGATAACAATTGCTAAATTATTTTATAATATTTATTGATCTAAAAAATAATTGATCAATAATCAAAATACCTGGCATGGATCCGCACTATCGCAATAAGTTATTAATCTCCTAAATCTGTAAGGGACGAAATCAAAGAAAAGTTAGGGTTGAAGATAGTTATTTCCTTCTCCCCAAAGTGTATTCTACCAAACCATTGTTCCATTCTAGGGCTCTATTTACTTATATATATATAGAGCACAAAGAAACAATTGAGCTTTGGTCCAATGGGCTTACCAAACCAAGGGAGAAGATAGAATAATGAAATCATAACTAATTAATATTAAATCATCCCATAAATGACCCATAATTAACATGTATAATATTACAATTAAAATTGTAATATGATTATACTTAGTCCATAGATTAATAAATTAATCTAACAATCACAAAGTAGATGATAATTTTTACAAATTGTTCCAAATAAGCAAAACGAGAGAATTAATACTCATTGCAATTAATCAGTGATTAGTAACAAGAGAAAGAATAATAGAGGAAAAGAAAAGGCAATATATGATTTTATTAAAATAACCATGTTTGTTACAATTTTTGGGTATTACATATTCAAAAGATCAACCAACGAAAAAAATGTGTTCATGACTCAAGTTAACTTGATCTTTTTATTTTTGTAGCATGAATTTTTTTTGTTTTTTTGAAAAGAGAATAATTTTCTTGATTCAAACTAGCAATATATTCGATAAAAACATATAATCAAATTCGTTTAAAACTTTAAAGGATGACGCAATATCTAGGTTAATGGAAGATAACGAATCTGGGCCAAGTTCACACATTCGATACCGACGATAACTAAAATATACGATTCCATTCGCAAAGATAATCAATGATCATGATTCGACTGACGATTTGATTGAATCTGCTTTGCCGATTGAATCACCTACACACCAGAAAGCGCAGCAACAAGACAACGAAAATCAAACTGCCGTACTAAGATGACACAAACCACACACTGCACAAGAAGACGACAAAAACTCGTTGCATAAGACGACGATAAAAATACGAAAAAACAAAGTAAAAATCCAGATTTTTGTGGAAGAACCACTTTATTGAAAAGAAAATGGGTAAAAAAATATGTAGAGTGGTGATTTAAGAATGGTAAAAATCACCCATCTTTGCTTAAAAAGGATGTAAAGAATAAAACGAAAAAGAAAGAGACGATCAGGTTTTCAGAAAGACAAATTGTTTAAAATCCACATCAAGAGTGAAAATAATGTACAAGATATTAATTGTTGCATGTTATTTGTTTTTTATTCATTACATATGTTTTTATTTTAAATTTTTTTAGGAAATAAGGCGACTTCTGTCAATTGTAGCTTCTTATAAGAGCAATGAATATTGAAATATTTAAAAGCATGAATTCAGTAATTTAGCAGTAACAGATCATACATTTGCATGATTTTGCCCCATCGATTAATACAGCAGCTGCATGAAGGCCACCAAAATCGATCTCCTAACAAATATTTTCCAAGTTGAGTTAGGATTGGTCTAAATCAAACTATTGTTGCATTTAAAAACTTTCACGATTTGTATACCACTTTTTTGACCAACCATTGGTGGATTTCTTCGTTTCTCGTACTGTTTACTTTTTTTGTGGCCTTGTGGGTCACTAATTTTGATCGTAGAATAGATTTTATTGAATTGGGGCTCGTTTGGCCGTGATGCTCACAGCACCTAACCTACATATTCTTAAATCATGTAATCTTTATATAGATGAGTTAAAAATAAATAAAATTAGTTTATAGGATTCAACCCTAGAGTTTTTGGTATTTTGGCTTGTTTGAAGGGTTTCTTTGGCTGTTAACGTGGCTACTATGTTTTCCTTTTGGAGATTGGAAATTGAAGCGGTCTTAAAGAAGAAACTATGCGTCTGAAAAATTGCTTGAATACTATTTACATTTTTTGAACACCAAAAATTATGTGAAAAGGAAAATTATTTTAATGTTAATGGTTTACCATCATTAAACAAGAACCCATTATAGGTCACTCAGTGGTGGGCATGTTTAGTTTTATCCCTATCAAATTATTAGGCGTATATACTAGTTAGAACAAGTCACTACGTTAAAAAGAAAAAAAAAATAAAAAACTGAGAAATATCTACAAACCACTTTAGCTTTAAATATAAGAGTGTTTTGGGTTTTTATTTTTTATTTATTTATTTATTTTGTTGTAGTTGAACTTCCTTTAAGGGGCATTAGTTTTGAAAATGAATGAAGTGTATATGCATTTGAGTGGTAGCTTAACACCGTGTTTTGTTACTTGGAAAATTTTGACAAAAAATATGGAGGAAAGAAAAAAATAGAAAATGTAAGAGAAAATAGATATAGATAGTTGATAGATGTTGGAAGTTCCACATCGACTAGACATGATCCAATTGAAATGAATATATATATGGAAAAACCTTCATCCCTTTATAAGGTCTTTTAGTGGGAGATGAAAGGGGTTCTAAAAAATCAACATAGTATCAGAATCGGCCAAGCGTCCAGATCACGGTAGAGGAGGCTTCACACTTATCATAATCTGGAAGGACTGGAAAAAAAAATAAAATCCAACATCCGGCTTGAGGGGATTGCTGAAGTCCCCATCAGGTGAATTTGTTTCATCTGCAGTGATTTTAGAAAGTGGTTTTGGCTTCAAAATTATTTTATAAAATGATAGGTATTCGGTAAACTTTAGGAAACACTTTCTTATTTTTAAAAATCATTTTTAGCATTATAAAAAGATTAATAGTTAGTATTATAAGATGACTCTTGATATTTTTCGAAAAGCACTTTATAATTGATTCTCTTAATTAACACACTTTTGGAAAAAAAAAACACTCATTATTTGGAGCAAATTATATTTAAACTAAAAAAAGTTGTTATGCCTTATTGTCAAATTAATAAAAAATGCTTCTATGAACATATACATATTAATCAGAACATGCAAATAAGAATTAGTAGCCTCGCCGGGACTCACTAGTTTTTTTTTTTTTTTCACTATTTTCTAGCATACAAGTGACATAAACTTGGATGCGTGAACCAAATTGTGTGGTAAAAGCATATAGAAGTATACGCATCAAACAACTTCTTCTTTTTTATTTCCATATACCACAAAGTACTGTAAAGTTCATCAGGGTACATAATGTAAATGGTGAAAAAAGATCAATACATGAATCACATACAAGCAATTTGCATTTATTACATTTTCTTGATTTATTCTTATCAGTAGTCTTATTATCAGTAAGTCTAGCCCGCTCAAAAATATTTGCAACATATTTTGATTGTGAAAGAAGATAACCTCTCAATACCCAAGAAATATCATAAAGAACTTGGATCCTTCATTTCAATCTGTTTAGCTAACTCTGCCTTCAAAACTGAGATACCATCAACATCATCACCAATAATAATCATGTCATCAACATATAAAGAAAAGAAACATACCGCATCTACACTCCTAACAAAGAGAGCAAGAATCATAACTACTAGCAAAGAATCCAAGAGAGGAGATCACACTAGAAAATTTTCAAACCAAGCACAAGTGCCGGTTTCGAGACCATATAATGCCTTCGAGGCTAAAAACATACCAAAAAATCAGAAACACCGTGAAAGGGCCACATTAACTTCTTCTTGAAGATCTCCATTTAAGAAGGCATTTAACATAAAATCGAGAAATACACCATTGTCGAACCAAACTACTACAATAATATATGAACTTAGTCATTAGCCAACAGAGCAAAAGTTTTACCTATAATCCATACCGTGTGAATATCCTTTTGCAACCAACCTAGCTTTGAATTGCTTAATAGATTCATCAGAATTAGTCTTAATCTTATACACCCAACAATAACCAACAATACTCTTACCAAGAGGTAGAGGAACCAAATCCCAAGTAACTATCTTAAGCAAAGCAGAAAGTTCCTTATCCATAGCTTGCTGTTAATGTGGATCAAGAATTGCCTCTTTATAGGAAGAAAGCTCAGAAAAACAATGAATAGAAGCTAAAAATGAAGTAAAAGATGAAGAATAACAAGAATAGGTAAAATCTAGTGATTTTGTGGACTTACAAACGTGTGTGGATCGACGTAGTGGTGGATCTACAATCGTAGACGGGGCTTGAGGGACCATAGGAGAAGAGGGAGCTTCAAGTGTCCCAGAGAGCAAAGTGTATGTACCTACAAAACTATTAGTAGCAACATGTTGAATATGATGCAAAGGAAAAGGAGGAAGAACATGAGAAGGGGTATCTAAAGTAAGAGGAACTTGAGATGACAAGTTATTAGAATCCTCAGAAAAGGGATTAATACGAAGAAGATTAGATATAGTCTAGTCTAGTCATGAATAGAAGATGGAATAGAAAAGAAAGGTATATGTTCAAGAAAAACAACATGAAGAGACACATAAAGTTTTTGAGTAGTTGGATCAAAACACCGATACCCCTTTTGACCTCCACTATAACCAAGAAAGACAGAAATAACAGATCGATGGATAACTTGCTACGTTATACATGAGGTTTAAGAATGAAGAAATTACAACCAAAGACTCTAAAGAAAGAATAATCTGGGCCATACCCATATAATTTCTCAAAAGGAGAAATACCTGAAATATGAGAGGAAGGAATATTATTAATCAAAGTTACAGCAGTAAGAACAACTTCTCCCTAAAATTCACAAGGAACAAAATTTAACAATAAGAGAGATCGAGTAGTTTCAACAATAGCTTATGTTTTCTTTCTCAACAATTCATTTTGCTTAGAGTATCTATATACGAAGTTTGTCAGCATGTTCCATCTTAAGGCAAGAAACTCAAGAAATTTATTCAAGTGTACTCCCTACCCAAATCACACTCAAAACATTTAATAACGTAAGAATGTTCAAGGTTTACAAGAGCACTAAAGGTTTTGTATATTCAAGAATTCAAAACGATGTTTCACTCAAATAAACCTAACAATAGCTAGTATGATCATCAATAACATAACATCGAGACCCTCTCATGAACAGGAGAAGGCCCCCAGACATCATAATGAATCAGATCAAATGGAGAAGAAGAGACAGAAACACTTCGATTAAATGGTAAAGCTGAAAATTTGGTTAGTTTACATCCACTACAATTAGAAACATTGTGAGTTTGTAACTTTCCTAAAGCCCCTGTGGATCCTAAAAATGTCATACGAGAAAACGAAACATGATTAAGGCGAGAATGCCATAAATAAAAACTAAAAGAAGAAGATCAAACAGCATATAACCGCAGTGGCAAGAAGAATAGCGTACACTTTAACTCATCCAAACATATAATCCCCCTTCCTATGACATGCCGAATAAGCTTTAAGCACAAATTCCGCACAAACAACAAGAAGAAAAAAAGGTGACTAAATTATTGAATACATAACCCAATTAACAGAAGCAAAGATTCAATGTGAGGTCTTAATATGATAACATTAGAGAGAGAGAGATTAGGGGTAACAACAAAACTAACACTCAAGTAAAGGCATAAGATTGCCATCACGATCATACAGAATGTAAGACACAAATGAGACATGTGAGGTAAAATACAGAATCTAGAGACATATGATGAGAAGCACTGCAGTCTAAGATCTATGTAAAAGACGATATACCGGAGAATTGTGAATCAATTGACCTACGAAGAAGGTGCAGATATAGCGAGGTCAGAGGGAGAGAAATTCTAAAATGGATCAGCCAGGGTACGAGGATCAGGGAAAGAACTTGATGCGGCTACTGCTGTAGTATCAAACTATGGTGGTTTGTAGCCTTGAGGTGGTATGTTAGCATTGGATTGTGTCTGGTTGCCAAGCTTCCAAGGCTGAGATTGTTGTTGCAACTAGTATTGGTTTCTTAGTTTAGGACATCGAACCTTCCAATGACATTTTTGCTTACAAAAACTGCAACTCATTGAAGGCAACCCTTGTGGAGGTCCTATTCTAATTATTAGAAGACATCTTAGAAGGTACTGCCAACACAGAAGGATTCGGAGTATAAATAATTCCCTTTTCAAAATATGACTTAAAACGTGTTTCTTCAGCCAATAACTCACTAACAATTGAGTCAATAGATAGAAGTGGAGAACGATGCAAAACTGAACCCCTAAATCCTTAAAAATCACTGCAAAGAGCCATCAAGAACTGAACTAATCTTTGCTCTTCTCTACGAGCAATATAGGCATCACATACCTTTAATTCATTCAATTCTGTAAGAGCCAATAGATCCCAAAGATCTGTCATAGAAAAATAAAACTCATGGACACTCATATTCCTTTGCTGAGAGCACATATGTCAATCTCCAAGTGATACTGCTTTGCAAAATTTGATTGAGTGTATAGCCTCCACAGATGATCCCAAACCTCCTTTGTTGTCTCATACTTCGCCAAACGTGCTCCTATTGAATGCTCAACAAAATTGTTAATCCAAGTAATAATTTTTGAATTGTTTGCTTCCCACATATCTAACCATGAAAATCCTCATTAGTACTTTTAGGTTTAACACAAGTTCCTATAACATATCCCCACAAATATTTTCCTTTAAGAAAAGTTTCTCATCACATAACTCCAATACGAATAATTTCAATAGCCATAATAAAAAAACAAAAAAAATAGGGGCAAACAAAATACCAGATTGTAGATTTGCTACACTAAAAAAAAAAAAAACCGCAAAAAGAAAAATGCCAAACGCCAAAGATCGAAATAGTTGAAACACCACCAGAGATCATGCCAAAATTGTGTGATCACGCCAAAGCTGGATCGATGGAAGTTGTGTTTAGATTAAATTTCTTCCTGAAACCTAGCTCGATACCATGCTGAAATTAGAAACCCAATTGGGAATAAGAGAAAAACTAAAGGTCTTATTCCAATAACTTAATTGAAATTACATATATAACAAAGGTTTTATAAGCATAGGCTTACTAGAAGAATCCTAAAAGGAAACAAAATCTAAAGTGTTAAGAAAAAGAAATCCTACCAATAATAAGAAATAATTTAATTTTACAATGTATTTTTCATAGGATAATCATGTTTGGGTTAAGTTGGTATCAGCTTAAAATGTGTTTAATAAGTAGATTGTTTTTTTTTTTTTGGTTATTTAATTTGCATAAGACTGATTTATCCAATTCGACCTTATTTCATTTATATTAATTACTATGATCATAATGATATTACTTTAAGCAAATAAACTGGGAGCTGGCGGATGATCATATTGATTTAATGAAGACCCAATTATTAAATGTATTGTAAGATATATTAATATTTAATAAAAATATATATGTGGGTTCATATTTTGAATCCTATTATTTGTGTTAACTTATTCTGGGAAGTGTTTGAGTTTTGAATAACATGAATATATAACCTATCAACACAAATTACAAATATCATAAACCATATTTCCTTAGAATATCATGAACATAAATCTTAATTACCCAGCGAGTCGTCATACAGTTGTTCTCCTTAGAATAGAAAGCAGTGAGGAGACCAAATTTGACTTAAGGAAGTCAAAGAGGAGAACAAGGTTTCCTAAGCTCTTGTCAAATGTCATATATATAGCGTGGGAGAACTGAAATTGACCAGAAAAATAGGCTAAGGAAAGCAAAATTATATTCCAACTTGAAGATTTCTTTCTGTCTCCACCTCTCTCATAATTAATCGTATGAATGCATTCTGACTATATATCCAGGAAACTTTAGGAGGAAAATCAATTCAAAAGGCCGATCATAGTTGACTTTGGAAATATAGGAATTTGTCAGATTGTGTTTGATTCGTGGAATGTACTAAAGGAAGAATAAGGTAATGAGTTTTTTCTTGTATTTGATTTTCTAGTAAAAATTTTAGAAAATCAAATATAAAATGAAATTACTAGGAACTTAGGTGGTGTTTGTTTTTTTGTGTTTTGCTGAAAGCAATTGTTTTGGCATTCCAACTATTTTGTTTTTTTAACTTTTTTCTGCGGCTTATTGTTAAATTGTTTTTAAAATTTTGAGTTCACTAGAAAAAAAGCCAAAAGATTTTACTTATGGCTTTTTTTTTAATGTTTTTTCTATTAAGAAAAACTAGAAATTCAAATATGAGAAAATCAAATACTTTATAAACCAATTGAAATTCTCATGATTCATTTTATGCTAATTAAATAAAAATATATGTATTTTTAAATTCTTATTTAAAAATTTATTTTCTCAAAATTTAAGTAAAAATTAAAAGATCGATTTTTGTTTTTAGAGAAAAAACAAACAACTAAATACTTAATCCTAAGTACTATTCAAAATAAAAGTTATTTAAGACAAGAAAAAACAAACGCTACCTAAATACGATATTCTCACGTTGTCGCTATTCAAAGATTAAGCAAGATAAAATGTGTTCATGATTCAGACTAGGTCTTTTTATTTTTGTAGCATGAATTATTCAAAATCCACAAGGTTACACCACATCAAGAGTGAAACTAACACACAGCATACTAATTGTTACATGTTATTTAATTTTTATTCATTCTATGTGTACAAAACATACACAAACATTACGGGGAAGATCAAAAACTACAAAAGCAAAGATAAGCTGCAAGTTCAGTTTAATCCCACCGTTTTATGACATATGATATATAGTTATATTTGGTGCAAATGACTAGTAGGAATATCTGAAGTCAGGTGGTGGCCATGGTGAAGCTTCATTTGTGCTCAGTAGCCGTGACAACGGCAACGGTGGCCGGCGGGCTTGGCCGAGGGGAGGCATGGCACGGCTTGCGAAGTTCCGGCCGGTGATGCAAAGCGGGCCTTTGCCGGGAATTTGGGTGCATGAACTTGGGGCAGAAGGAGAAACAGGACCAGCCTGCAGAGACTGCAAGAAAATATTGATTCATTTCTTCTTCCACTCATTTTTCTCTCCATTGGGAACCCCACTAGCATTGTGTGGTTGGACACTCAGAAGAAAAACAATTGCAGTGACAGCTAAAACAACTGTGAGAAACCTCATGATCTTGGTGGGGTTTAAGCCGAAGATACTAGCTATGAGATGGAATTAATATGATATGTGGAGTAGATGATAATGATTGCTATTTATATGCATGGATACCCATGTTATAACTTTTGATTTTTGGTTGTTTCATTTTAGCTCTTGAATACAAGGGTTTTGCCATGGCATAGACTTAGAAATTCGAGAGGCTCACAAAGATACTAGATTTGAATTACATACAATGATAAAGTTTTCATATGTCATTAGGGGTCGCTGATCATTGGTGCAAATGTTTAGGGCTTGCTTATTTACAGTTTTAAAAAACTGTTTTTTATTTTAAAAAATAATGAGAACAAGGAAAATACAAACAACAGTTTTGTTTCCAGATTTTTTTTTTTTTGTGAAAAACCAGAGAACACAAAAGACATTAAATTCATTAGAGAACAAAAAGTTTTCAAAAAACACAAAAATTGTGTTAACAGAAACTAAACAGCCCTTAATTTTCTCCGTATTGCATTAGGTTAGGTGCACACACAAGTTGGAAAAAGTCATTCCATTTAAAAAGAGAAAAAAAAAACTAAGAAATATCTACAAACTTTATTAGTTGAACTTGCTTTAAGGGCATTAATTAGTTTTGAAAATGAATGAAGAAGTTAAACGGGGAGCTTAAGGCAGTACGTAGGAACACGTTTACCTGAACTGGGGCTTGAATGTTTGGGGTTAGATCGTAGTGATGATAGATGTGAAGGTGGCTTTTAGAAAATATACGCCTAGCATATTCGAGTCATCGAACGTGCCACTACTAACACGCATCAGCTTTTCCATGCACCTTCAGAAACCATAGACAAAGACCCATTCTATGTATACATACCAACCCTCTTTATCATGACTTACATGGTTTAACATGAGCATGTAACAATTCTATATATATCTTTTTTTCCTTTTTTTTAAATGAAAGAAAACTATTGAACATATATCTTATAAACACGATTACACGATTGGAAAGAGAACCACAATCAAATTTAAAACTAATATTTATAACATTTATAGGGAAATTTGACACCAAACACTTACTCTAAAACAATTGAATCTTTTTCCTGTTTTTAATACATTCGTTCTCTCAACTTTGATAAATATAAATAAAATGTGATTGTATCTTCAAGTGTTCATACATACAAAGTGTAATTGGTATTTCATAAATTATTATACTTTGGAAAAACTTTTCAATTGGTATCTACATTACTTACTAAAAATGGTAGTGCATGTTGATGAAGTTTGATATATACAATTAGAATAATGCATTCTCAACCCCAAAGTACTTTCACTTTTTTTGGCATTTACTTCCTACATTTTAAAATGTTCAAACTAACCTTCTGCACTATCTAAAATATGAAAAGTAAATTATTTTCTAACGGTTGTAATAATCAATTACACTTCCAATTCAATTTTTTTCACATTACCCCTTCCTTACATTATCGAAAACAAGAAAATTTATTTATTTTGTATTTTTATTTTTTATTTAAAAATTAGATAAAATTAAAAGATTTATTTATTTTTTATTTTTTTAGTTAGATAAGATAATTATTTTAATTTTAAAATTAAATTCTCAAAATTCTAGATAAAATTTATGTCTTATATAAATAATATCTAAATTTAACATTTATAACGAGGATGATTTTTTTTATGGTATTTTATTTTTTCAAAAATAACTTAAGAAAAAAATTATTTATCAAAATAATTTTATTTTTTATTTTGTATAAATTTTTTAGAATGTTATTCAAATATTGAATAAATTAAAAGATATGTTTTTACATTAGGAGAATTTGGACTTAAGTAGATATTAATATTTAAACTAAAAAATGAGTTGCAATGCCTTACAAAACTAAAAATGCAACTATAAACATATGCATATTAATTATCGCAAATTAATAACCAGCCTTGCCAATACTAGTCTTTAGTTATTTTCCTTCTTTTTTAGCATATAAGAGCCATAAACTTAATTGGTAAAGCACGTGCACGAATGCCAAACAAAGACGATGAAGATGGCAAACAGGCAATAATTTCCATATACCACAAAATACTGTAAATTTATCATCAGGTGCATAATGTAAATGGGAAAAATTAATACACGAATGACTTACAAGCAATTTCTACATATTACATTTTCTTAATTTATTTATGACAAGAAAAGGATATAAAAATAAAAACAATTTTTTTTAATAAAATGCATGCATAGCCTACACATTGAGTTTATTAATTCCTTATGGTACTTTTATTGAAGCCCTAAAATACACAGTTATGTGGTCAGGACTCTGTAATATTTTCTGATGTTGGTGACGATGGAGCTTCATTTATTTTCAGTCACCATGGCAGCCGGCCAGAGTGCCGGCATGCAAACGTGCTCTAGCGCTCTGGAGGTGTGGTATGACCGGCAAACTTCTTTCCACTGGGGCAAGGAGGGCCATGTTCGGGGATTTTGGAGCATGAGCTTGGTCCTGAAGGAGTGACAGGACCTGATTGAAGAATCGATCGCAAAGGAGCAATCTCCTTATCTTCATCCACTCATCTTTCTCTCCATCAAGAACCCTACTACCACTCCCTGGTTGGACACTCAGAATAAGAACAAGTGCTGTGACAGCTAAAACAATGTTGATAAATCTCATCATGATTATGATCTTTGTAATTGGGTGATACAAAGAAGAGATGGATGCAATCTGCAGATATATGGAGGAGAACTATCATGAGTTATTTATATGCATGCAGCCAATGACACGACCAGAGTTCTTTGTAGCTTAATTGGCTTAATTGAAGGGTTTTTTTTGTTGACCCTTGACTAACAGAAATATTAGGTCATAAAGGAAGAAAGTACCCAGATATTGCTCAAATGACTGATTTTCTTGTGCAGTTTATTTGATTCAAACATATGTATGCATCTTAAATCAATTGAAAAGAAAAATAGATGATACTCTCTTTGATCTTTTTCGACAATAGATATGATAATTAATATAATTAATCCATTCCCATTAATTTATAGTAAGAACACGATTACTTGAACTTGAGCTTGAATGTTTGGGGTGTTGGGTTATCCAACATTGGTTGTGGAAGGGGTTGGTGATGAGTTTATAAGTGTGAGGGAAAACCTCATCTCATGAGCTAGCTTTTTGTATGACGGATTGAATATAAATGCTTAATCAAATTCGTATCAACTTATAACATAAATATAAATAAATTATTTTTTAGTTATCCTACATAAGACAAATTTTATTTAACTTAACATATTCAATAATTATATTGATTGATCGTATGATTATAACCATAATCTATTTGTATATATCTGACTCATTTAAAATTTAAATTTAAACAAATAAATCAAATTAATTACAAACGTATTGAGAATTGGAATTATTTCAAAAATTATGAAATCGTTACTGATGACATGACTTTCAAAGTAATGGCAAATGTCAAACCATGATTCTTGAACGTTGATAACCTTAAAGCTTACCTTTGAATTTCAGAGTGTTGTATACGCTCAAAACATTCTTTTTTTTCCTTATTTAATTATTTCCCCTGAAGTCTTCCATAATAACGAAAAAATGCAAAGTTTGTTGTCGATCGTGTAGTCAAACCAGTATGCCTGAGAGCAAATTCATGGGAAGCTGCCCAAATCTTAAGTATACCCCGAGAATTTTTATTCACTGTTATGTCTCGTCTTCTTCCTCTGAGACCAATTCAATTTCTAAGTCAAAGAAAACCTTCAAACAAGCTAAATTCTACCAAACACCCTAGTCATATACCATCAAGAACATATATGCATTATAAATAAACGAGATGGTTGTTCCCTTCCATTAATGCATTATAGAAAAGTGACAACTAAATAATATCTTTAAAACAACAAATCCAAAATACTGTCATAAGTGGGTATAGGAATCCACAAGTTTTCTGTCATTTTTTGTAAGCATTTTGCAAGCAAGTAATTGGACCTACTTGGTAATGGAGCTCCCTCCTAGAGTAACAATAAGACAGTGCAAAAAGTAGAGGCTTCAACTTGGAGAAGACGATGTGGGATGTGGGTTATGTGAGAGAGTGGAAAAAGAAGGGGGAGGGGGTGTTATGTGTCATCTTCTCAAAGGAGCAAGAAAGTTGTAGGAGTAGGGTACCTCATTTCTAAACCGGTGGAGAAAGCTGATGAGACATTGAAAATGAAGCACTTTCTAGCCAACTTTAGATTCTTTAATCATTAAAAATTTTAAAAGATGGGCCAAAGTAGTTGGTTTTTGGCCCAAGCCCAAACGGGTCAGGGCTTATTAGGCCGGGGTCAATGTGCCTGCTTCTATTCGCTATCATTTTCTAACTCAACCCTTAAAAAATGCAAGTCAAAATAGGACTTAATCACCCCACGTTAATATCCCCATCAAACTTGAGATTTATAGTAATAGAGATGACAATTAGACGAGTTTTTATTAGATTAAGGTATTGTTTAGTCGAGCCCTAATTACATTTAAAACAAATATAATTATTTTATTTTATATTATAATATAATAATAATAATAATAATAATAATAATAATACCATATTTGAGACTTTGTAGTCAGAGAGATGACAATGGGACGAAGTTTTTATTTGACAATGATTACTTAGTCATCCCTATTATATTTTAAAAATAATATTATAATTATTTTATTTTATATTCTAATATATAATAATAATAATAATAATAATAAAAATTATAATATTTTATTTTTATGAGATATATTCATTTTTAAATTAAAAAAAAAACTAAATATAAGATCGATTAAAAGTAAAAGCTAAACCGCATGGAATATGGGAATTTTTTAAACTTGCCTTACGGTTTAATTTTTTAAACAGGATGAGAAATGATTTAAATAAAAATGTGAGATTCTAATGGGTTGCCTGCCCCAAATCTGTTCGTTGTCATCCCCGTACTAGTGTGTAACCGTCTCCAATCTTACCTACTCATCCCAAAATCAGTATCATATTTTTGTACCGAATAAATGTGTTTTTTTTTCCTTTTTCGTCATTTTTGTTCCCTCGGATTTTTAAGACCGGAAAAAAGAAGGCCACATCCCTTTAAGAAAGGGACTGCCAATTCTTGGAAAATATATATATGGTATTCGCCTCTAGAAGAGCATGAAAAAGAAAAATCAATACTTAAATCAGGAGGTTATCGTTGATGTCAATGAAGTGGTCTATATATGAAAAATCGGATTTTACTTTGCTGGACGCATTTTTCTGTGATTATTATGATATCTTATTCGTCTGACTTCGAAATCAACTGATCGTTTCAAAGGTAATTTCTTTCTGATCAATATGTGATCCAAAAAAGACAGAAAAAAAGGGGTCCGAGGGTTGAATGACAGAGAAGACTTGAAAATGGATTCAAAACCAATTCTGAAGCTTTTCTAGATACGTACGTATGGAGTCGGAGGTGGTCGGTGTTATTGCTGAAAAATATTGTTTGAATTTTGAATTTTGACTTCAGCTTTTCCAGCCGTTCTTCTCCCTCACTTCTTTTTTAACGTTAAGAATTGTGTCCTGACTTTATTTAAGTTGATGGATCTGCTCTTTAAGTCCCGAACTCAAGCGATAAAAGGGTTGAGTTTCAGGGTATTGTATACGATAAAAAAAAATGCTTTTTTTCTTCTTTTTTTTCCTTTTATAATTAATTCACCTGAAGTCTTCCAAATCTAAAGTATACCCCAAGAATTTTTGTTCTCTGTTGAGTCTCATCTTCCTCTATGATGAATTCGATATCTAAGTCAAAGAAAACCTTCAAACAAGCAAAATTCTACCAAGCACTTAATCATTAACCATAACAAGCATATATGCATTATAAATAAAACGAGATGATTGCCCCCTTCATGGCGCATTTTATATTAATCAGTTTGTCCATCCAGTTCATAGCCATATCCCTGCGAAGAGCGCCATGCCGTAACAGAATGAAGTTTGGAGGCCATGCCATGTCTCCTCCGTTTGTCATGGCCATATATATATATATATATATATATAGATGAAGCTCGGTCCAACATGGGATGAAGACCACCAAAAATAATGTTTGTGTTAATGTTTCATTCTTGTGATAATGTTTGTGTTCTTTTGGACTAAGGAAAAAATAATTTCTAACACTATTCACTTGTGGTATCCTTCTCAATTCTTTTACAGAATAAATTAATAAGATGGGAATCATATGGGCATACACATCTTTGGTAATTCAATAATTTGTGTGATTGTTGGGAGGTTGAAAGGAGAAAATTAAGACTATGCATGTGTTAATATTCCACCTAACAATAGTAATAATCTAACAAGAATGAGCAATGATAAATAAAGAACTTTCAACCATAAAAAAGGACAGGTGGAAAATATCTTTTCCTATAACATAATGAAAATATATACAAATATATCGATAATTGAAGTGAAAAACCATCATCCCATGATATTATGAGTAGAAAGGCATCGGGAAGAACCTATAAACCCTTGACCCTCAAAACAGGGCCAGTAAATTAACCCTAATTTTTCAACCTTCCATAATCCCTTTACTCTGTTTTCAACTCCTCGATCTTATGAAAAAACCCTAATACTATTTATCTATTTATGAGCATCACAATACTGTATCTTCTCCAAAACTAACCAAGGAATATCATACACCTGAGAAGCATGTTATACACTCCTAGCTAACTAATACTGTTGCGTGAAGACTTGCGGAACAAGTTGCCTTCTTCTCTTCTAGAATGATTTACTGCTTGTATATTTATGAAGTTCCTTTCCTCTTCTGTAATTTTCTGAACTCTCTGTAACTCTCTCTCTCTCTTTACAGTAAGAAAATAGTCTTTCAGTTTCTGTATGTTCTTATCATGGTATCAGAGCAAATAGAATCGTCAATGGCATCTGCTCCTTCTTCACCATCTCCTCAACTATCTCCGACTGCATATTTCTCTGTGACGCTCCCATCTGCTTCATACCAACAATCAGTATCAGATTGGATCGCTCCAATCTTACACTTAGGAGATCTCAGATTCTGCCTACTGTTCGTGCGTATGAGCTTGAAGGTTTCCTTATTGGTACTCAATCTCAACCTCGGTTTATCAATGGGTCTGTTAATTCTGATTACACACACTGGTGTCGATTGGATCAGTTTTTGTTATGTTTGATTTTATCTTCCATGACTGAATCAATGCTTGGCCATGTGCTATACTGTCATACCTCTTCTGAAATCTGGAAAACTTTAGAACAGTTTTCATCTACCAGATCTAAAGCTCGTATTCTTAATCTTCGATTTCTTCTGAAATCTACAAAAAAAGGTTGCAGTCCTTTTCATACAGAATCTATGTTTCTAGTTCAGTTGTTTTCGATGAAACAAATTTTCCATATCTTCAGTGCTTCTCACCAAAGTCTCCTTCTTCCCATCCTTTATCTTCATCTTCTTCACCAGTTTTTCATTTTCCTTTGGCTTCAGTCACTGCAGGTTCAGTTAGCCAACATCCTATTTTTTTTCAATCATCAAATTCCTCTCTATTTCAGTCCAGTTTGCCTCTCCTTCAACAACAGCCCAATGATCACATTTCTTCTAAAAGATACTTCTTCAGTATCTACTTCGTTGATACCACTAGTGTCCCTTGCTTCTTGTTCCTTCGTCTCATACCACGTCAAAGTCACAGACGGGCTATCGACTGGACAGTCCCGGTACTTAACGGTCACATATCGGAATACAGATCTACTGACAGAAGAAAATAAGATAATTAAAATATTTTTAAAATTATTAAAATTCTTATATAAATTATCAAAAAATAGATATAATTAAGTAAGCTAAAAATTTAATAAAACAAAATTTTTTTATATTTAAAAATGGGAGCTAGAAAAAATAAACCGGAAACTAAACATGTTTTTTCCCGTTTTTCTTGTTATCCTTATTATTGTTAAGAACAAAAAACAGTTTTCAAAAATAAAAATAAAATAAACCCATGTTTTGAAAAACTATTCTAAAAAATATAAACCAAATAGATCAAAATCTTATTTCCAGGAATTCAAATAAATACCGAAAGTTATCTTAATTTTAATTCTTAACTGAAATTAACTTATAAATCTGTAAATTGTTAAAAACAAAGTGGTGGCATTTTCCATAATTATATACCAGATCTAACCCATTTTTATGAAGTGCCCAATGAAGGGGACTCAAACCGACAGTTCTGCTTTTCCTTCAGCCCTCATCTCTCCTTTCTTGGTCCTTTGCTGCAGCAGTCTATAGATGGGGGTACTGCAGCACCGGCTGCCAGGCAGGTCCTTGCAATTTGGCACCGACAACGAACAATGTCTCAGTTGCAACTTGCAGGTATCGTTACAGAGGGGTTTTTCAATGGGATAATCGATCAGGCTGATGCAAAAAGCTTAATCACAATGGCGACGAGTCTATGGATTCTCTCGTTCTCTCTCCTCTTCTTCTCTGCTTCTACTGATATTCACAGTAAGTGTCTTCCTCCATTTCTTCGTCTTCCATTTATGTGAAAAAAAATGGTTTTTTTTTTTTTTTTTTTTTTTGTATGGGTAAAAACAGATATTTGATACTTTTGAAGTGAAAAAGTGTTCATTTTTGGTACTTTTGAAGAGAAATCTCAGATTTCTGTAAAAAAAAAAAATGGTTTTTTTTTTGTTGTGATATTGAGAAGTAAGGGAATCGGATTTTTCATTATCAAAGAAGACCGAGTTGACCGAGTTAACTTGGAATCTCGGCCGAATCATCCGAGTTTGCCCGATTTAGTACCGAGTTTGACCGATTTAATACCGAGTTTGTGATTGTATCGTATCTAGTATCGTGGATTCTGCACTGCCACTCGAGATCTGCTTATGACGGCCGAAGCTTTCAACCCGTCTCACACCCGTTTCTTCTTCACAATCCTCAGTTTTCTCTACTTCCTTGGCACCTGTTCTTACTTCTTCTCAACCACTTATTGCTCCTGTTTGTTCTATACATCCTATACAAACCAGAGCAAAATGTGGTCTTCTTAAACCTAGGACATACTTATCTACTATTAGTTCTATTGCCCCTGAGCCACTTACTATTTCTGAAGCTCTCCCTACTCCTCATTGGAAGGCTGGTATGGAATTAGAATTTCAAGCTCTCTTAAAGACAAAAACCTGGGATTTGATTCCAACTCTTTTGAGACAAACTGTTGTACAGTGCAAGTGGGTCTTCCGCACCAAATATCATGCTGATGGCACCCTTGACAAATACAAAGCCAGATTAGTTGCCAAAGGTTTTCAACAAACCCCTTCCAGTGGTTAAATCAACTACTATCAGGATTATTTCCTCCTTGGCTGTTACTCATGGATGGGAGATTAAAAAAGTTGATGATAATAATGCTTTCCTGAATGGAGAGCATGATGAAACTGTTTTAATGGCTCAACCAGCTGATTTTGAAGATCCCCTTCGGCTCCATTTTGTTAGTAAACTCGACAAGGCTTTATATGGCCTCAAGCAAGCTCCTGGATTTTGATTTGATCGTCTTAATCTCACTCTTAAGCATTATTAGGCTTTTCAGTCCTCTGTTTCTGGTTCCTCACTATTTTTTGCCTGTATTCATGGCTGCATGCTCTTTGTTCTTGAGTATGTGGACGATATGTTGATCACATGGGAGGATTCTACTGCTACTCTCATTCAAGACCTGACTAAGTCCTTTCCCCTCAAAACTCTTGGGGATGTTCATTGTTTTCTGTGATTTGAGGTACTACGGACTAATTCTGCTCTTCATCTCAAGCAAACTAAATATGCTACTGATCTACTTACCCGAACAAATATGCTCAGTTCTAAAGCCAGTTCTACTCCTATGAGTTTAGCTAATAAACTTTGCCAGGATGATAGCTAACCTTTCTCTCAACCTTCTTTATATCGAAGTACTATAGGTCTCTTCAGTATCTAAATCATACCATGCCTGATATTTTCTTTGCTGTGAACAAACTTAGCCAATTTTTGCATGCCCCTACTACAACACACTGTAGCCTGCAAAAGAATTCTTCATTATATAAAAGGGACTCTGATTATGGCATTTCTTTTGTCCGGCCTCGTCTGAAGTTTGGTTTTTCTGGATGCTGATTGGGCAACAAATCTTGATGATAAAAAATCAATGAGTGGACTTGGTGTCTTCTTAGGACCAAATCTCATTACCTGGAGTTCAAAGAAGCAAAATGTAGTGGCTCGCTCAAGTACAGAGTCTGAATTTAGAGCCCTTGCTGCAACTGCTGTTGAACTTGTTTGGGTGAAGAATCTACTTATAGAGCTTGGAATTTCCCTTCCAGCCACACCTCCAGTGTTGTGGTGTGATAATGTTGGAGCCCAAGCACTTGCTACAAATCCAGTACATCATGCCAGAAAGAAGCATATTGAGTTAGATATTCATTTTGTCAGAAGTATGATAAACTGAACGCAAATTGGAGGTCCGGTATATCTCTTATAATCATCAACCAGCTGTTTTGTTTACTAAGCCACTTCCCTTTGAACAATTTTCCTATTTATGTCACAAGTTTTAGGATCTCCCTCAATCAGCTTGAGGGGGTATATTAACGAATGTGATGCTGATAGAGATTCTGATAGACCTATGCCTAAGCATCACATGACTGTATCTTCTCCAAAACTAACTAAGGAAGATCAAACACCTGAGAAGCGTGGTATACACTCCCAGCTAACTAACACTGTTGCGTGAAGACTTGCAACACAAGTTGCCTTCTCTTCTTTAATGATCTACTGCTTGTATATATATATGAAGTTCCTTTCCTCTTCTGTAATTTCTGAACTCTCTTTACAGTAATAAAATAGTCTTTCAGTTTATGTATGTTCTTATCACACACAAACTTAGGGAATACCTAAATATTAAATGGCCTAATATACAGACTCATAGGGCTGACAACTTAGCCCACCAATCTTTCATCATCCCTTTGATTTTGCATTCATGCATGCATGGGCTAGGAAACTTCACTCAAGTACAGTCATATAACTTAATTAGTGACACCTGATTTACTTATGTGTATAAATTCCTTTACGTTCAATCAAGTAAAGTGCATCAATCAAGCTTGTTAAACAATCAGTTTAAAACTTCCATTACAGTATATATCAAGCATTAATCTTAGTTTAAACATTACATGGCATCTAATCCAACCAGTTGAACCGGTTGACCTTCTTTCTGAACTTATAACTAGTCCATGAAATGGTCAGAGAAAAGACATGTATCCTAATCATAAGGATCAGGATCTATATCGGTCATACAATTACATCATGATTTCATGAAGAGCTTTGATCCATGCACAAATATAATTACATCCTTAAGAGCCACGGCACCGTCCAACATGCATGTACTCGTAAAAGGCTAGCCGTAAGTGCAATGAGGATGCAAAAATGGTATATGGAAGTGTTGTCGTGCCCAAACAAAAAGAATATATACAAGCCTAAATGGTAAATGTTGTCGCGCCACTCTGACATTTTTCCTTTTTCTCCATAGATGTGTATTTCTCCATAGATGTATATATATATATGCACGCAAATACTTAATTAATTTGGCAATTTGGGAAGGGCTTCTTGTCATTGGTCGTGACAGTGCATAAAAAGGCTGATGCATGTGAGCACGTAGAGTCATCAGTCATATTCAAACATTTGATTGTTAAGGAATATGTCACGCAAAAGCTGTGAGCGTTACGACCAAACCAGCCAACATTCAATAAAAATCCGTTCCCACCGTATAAATCTATTCTTTGATCCAAATTAGTGCTCCACAAAAGAAGTAAACAGTAGAAGAAAGCAATTAATCCACCAGTCATCTGTCAGAAAAGTGGGATGCAAACCGTGAAATTTTTTTAGTGCAATAGTTTGCTTGAAACTGATTCTAACTTAATGGGAAAATATTTAGGGAAATGGGTTTGGGCCTCATGCAGCTACTTTATTTGATTGGAAGCTTCATAAAAAAGGACGTTACTGCTAAATTAAAGTCACGCTTTTTAAATATTTTGATGAGAGGACCTGTTCTGTGTCACAGTCCTTGATGTTTAGACCGTGATCTAGTTCGGACTTTATTATAGTATTTTCGAACTCCTATAAGACTTAGTGTGTGTAAAGCAGATGTAATATATTTGCAATAAAGTAAAAGAATACATACCTTACATGGTTTGGAAACCGTACCACGCCTACAGTAGGCTATGCCTAAATGCGGATTTACTGATCATTCAAGGTTTATCATTACCTTACGTGAAGACGAGACTCCCTTTCTACCCACTCTTCAAACCTAGTGGAATCTCGTATGAACTCCTCCATTCCCTCTAAAGCATCGCACACCCATACCCATATTACATCAATATAAGATGAAGAAAATAAAGAATACCACCACCAAAGGTGAGGCTTACAGAAATACCTCAACCAGCATCTCAAGTAGCATCTATATTCACTTAGCATGTTCGGACTTCACTCGTTCTTCTTCAAGCTCTGCTCTTGAAAATCTGTGTTGAGAACTTCAAACGCCCTAAATTTATAGCCTTGCTAATTAGTCTTAGAAGTCTAGATACTGTTGGATCATTTGCATAATATGACTCCAACCCTACCTTCTATTTTTTATTTTTTCCTTTCAGCTATCACAACGAAAAGAGGAAACTTGTTGATCAAGAATCCTCATCAGATTAGATCCTAGAAAGTTTCTAATCCCGGTTTGAAAGCTTAGACATCTAGATCTTATGAGATTTGGTCGTTATCCTCTTTCCAAATAGATCTCAGCCCATCTAAGCATTATTTCCCAACTTACATGGCCTCTCCAAGCCAACAAACTCATGTAAGGCCCCATGGCTGCCCCGCTTCAGCTCTCGAGATCTCATGTCTACACATCCCTACAACATAGGATAGCCCAAATCTCGAACCATCCTCGTTCTATCAAGGTCTTCACTCTTTATTTCATCAAATCTTTCACACTTCTATCTCCGGGCAATGCACTTTCTCAGAACCTCGATACGTAAGATATGGACAATTATATCAAACTTAACATTCTCATCCTTTGTCTATATCTTCAGCAAAAATATCCCTTAAAGAATGAAGACACACACTCTTGCTCCCCTTATTTTCTCCCCCATTTTTTTACGGAAGGCAAGGATATATGCCTTAAAGGTTCGGACCATTGACGGGGATAATCGTAGACTGGTGAGGATCCCATCTAGTCCATAATGCATAACCCCATGGATGACTGTAGTGATTTATACCTTGAAGCATCCAACCCTTTAGTGAAAATGTCGGCCACTTGATCTTTAGTGGATATGTGCCTAACCTAAATGATTTTGTCCTCAACCATGTTTTGAATGCAGTGGTGCCCTATGTCAATGTGCTTGGTTCTTGAATGCCGAACTGGATTTTTTGAGATATTGATAGCATTGAGGTTGTCACAGTAGAGTGTTAGGACTTCTCCAAAGTCGCCATAATCTTTAAGAATATTTTTCATCCAAATGAGTTGTGTGCATCCACTACTAACTCCGCTTATTTTCACCTTACGTGGGAAAGTAATATGCAAGATGTTTTTGTTGAATTAAGACACAAGGTTGTTGCCAAGGAAGAAACACCCACAAGAAGTACTCTTTTTTTCGTTCGACCTTCCAGCCCTATCAACGTCACAATATCCTACTAGGCTAGACGTGGTGTCTTGGGTGTACCAGATACTATAGTCCCCAAGACTCTTCCTTTTTCACCATCCCTAAAGGTTATTGAGTCTAGACTAGATAGAAGAACGTTGGATTGCAACCACTTGTTCCTAGTCATATGTCATGAGCTTCTACTATCCAAGTACCACCTTTGTTCTATTTCAACCTTGGTAAGAACAACAAGGCTCTTAGTTTTTCCTTTTTTTTTTTTTATCCAGGTGGGATTTTTAATTGATTTGTTCTCCCTTACTCTCTTCTTCTGGTCAGATTTGTAGTCCCTTTAGTGACTTCTGATATGACCTATTTTTCGGCAGTAATAGCATATGAATTCATTGCCCTTTTGTTTTATGAACTCGTCTTTCTTGTTTGAACACGTTGTTCCCATTCTTGGGAGTGTTCAAACTAGTTCTTCTCTTTTTATCTTCTTAGGACGTAAAATCTTCTTTTGAGCTGCTGGTTTCGAGCTTGAAGATCCCCTTTGGTACCCAATGCCTTCTTGAGCCTTGGAGGTAGTCCCCATACATATAATGTGATCTTTCTATTTTCCTTAGATGTTCTAACTCAGATTGAGATCTCATTATATGTAGTCCCCATACATATAATGAGATTTCATCCTCTTCTTCTTCGAAAAGGGCATGAGTTGGAGGATTCTGTGAAATCTGGTCAACAACTACGCGTGTTCGAACGTTAGTCATCACATCCTTTAAAAATTATTGAGGTTTTTTTGTCTGATTCAAGAATCGAGGTCACGATTGTCAGAGTAATAGGTTGACTGTCTTGTTACTTATCTTCTTTGTAGTTTTCTGATTCATCATCACTCCAGGTAACAAGGATAGATTGGTTCTTTTTCGTATTGGCACATTCTACTTGGATGTGGCCATAACCTCCACATTCTCTGCACTTGATTGACTTGTTATATTTGGTCTTGGAGATCCTTGTGTCATGCTAAACTTAATAAGATTAAATGTGATAGATGGGCAATTTTTCGCTTTTGAGGGTTACCTTTTGCATGAGCATTCAACCTTTTTATGGCTCTTTCAAAATTCTTTGACAACAAGGCCATAGATTATGAAAGTTCATTCCCTTCATCAACAAGTAGTTCGGACTCAGCCTTTAGTCCCACAAGTTTCTTTATATCATTGGACTCTTTGTTCAGTTCTATTTCAAAAACAGGAAAAGTTTGTTGTCGATAATGTAGTCAAACCGGTATGCCTGAGAGCAAAATTCATAGGAAGCTGCCCAAATCTAAAGTATACCCCAAGAATTTTTGTTCTCTGTTGAGTCTCATCTTCCTCTAAGATGAATTCGATTTCTAAGTCAAAGAAAACCTTCAAACAAGCAAAATTCTACCAAGCACTCTAATCACACCATAACAAGCATATATGCATTATAAATAAACGAGATGGTTGTTCCCTTCCATGTATGCATATTAAGTAATCAGTTTGTCCATCCAAAGTTCATGCAGCCATATCCCGGAAAAGGGCTCCCTGCCATGCCGTAACGGAATGAAGTTTGGAGGCCATGCCATGTTTCCTCCGTTTGTCATGGTTATTATATATATATATATATATATATATATATATATATATATATATATATATATATATATATATATATATATATATATATAGATGAAGCTCGGTCCAACATGGGATGAAGACCACCAAAAAAAAAAAAGAAATTATTACTAGTCTAGCACAATTTGATGATTCTAATGAATTTTATTAAACCAGAAACTCATTTCCAGGTCGTGTGTATTGTTTCATTCTTGTGATAATGTTTGTGTTCTTTTGGACTATGGAAAAAATAATTTCTAACACTATTCACTTGTGGTATCCTTCTCAATTCTTTTACAGAATAAATTAATAAGATGGGAATCATATGGGCATACACATCTTTGGTAGTTCACTAATTTGTGTGATTGTTGGGAGGTTGAAAGGAGAAAATTAAGACTATGCACGTGTTAATATTCCATCTAACAATAGTAATAATCAAACAAGAATGAGCAATGATAAATAAAGAACTTTCAACCATAAAAAAGGACAGATTGAAAATATCTTTTCCTATAACATAATGAAAATATATACAAATACATCTATAATGGAAGTGAAAAACCATCACCTCATGATATTATGTGTAGAAAGGCATTGGGAAGAACCTATAAACCCTTGAGCCTCAAAACAGGGCCAGTAAATAAACCCTAATTTTTCAACCTTCCATAATCCCTTTACTCTGTTTTCAACTCCTCGATCTTATGAAAAAAACCCTAATACTATTTATCTATTTATGAGCATCACAATACTGTATCTTCTCCAAAACTAACCAAGGAATATCATGCACCTGAGAAGCATGTTATACACTCCTAGCTAACTAATACCGTTGCGTGAAGACTTGCGGAACAAGTTGCCTTCTTCTCTTCTAGAATGATTTACTGCTTGTATATTTATGAAGTTCCTTTCCTCTTCTGTAATTTTCTAAACTCTCTGTACTCTCTCTCTCTTTACAGTAATAAAATAGTCTTTCAGTTTCTGTATGTTCTTATCATGGTATCAGAGCAAATAGAATCGTCAATGGCATCTGCTCCTTCTTCACCATCTCCACAACTATCTCCGACTGCATATTTCTCTGTGAAGCTCCCATCTGCTCTTGCACCAATTAGTATGACATTGGATCGCTCCAATTATACACTTAGGAGATCTCAGATTCTGCCTACTGTTCGTGCGTATGAGCTTGAAGGTTTGTATTTGTGCAATCAACCTCGGTTTATCAATGGGTCTGTTAATTCTGATTACACACACTGGTGTCGATTGGATCAGTTTTTGTTAAGTTAGATTTTATCTTCCATGTCTGAATCAATGGTTGGCCATGTGCTACACTGTCATACCTCTTCTGAAATCTGGAAAACTTTAGAAATCTAATGTCTAGCATTGGATTAGCGATGATAATGGCGTTTTCCTTTTGAGTGGAATTGAAGGAAACTATGCGTCTGAAAAATTGTGAATATTATTAACATTTTTGAACACAAAAATTATGTGAAAAGGAAAATTATTTTAATGTTAATGGTTTTACCATCATTAAACAAAGAACCCATTATAGGTCACTCATTGGTGGGCATTTTAGTTTTCTCCTATCAATTATTAGGCGTATATACTAGTTAGAACAAGTCACTACGTTAAAAAGAAAAAAAAACTGAGAAATATCTACAAACCACTTTAGCTTTAAATATAAAGAGTGTTTTGGGTTTTTATTTTTTATTTATTTATTTTTTTTTTGTAGTTGAACTTCCTTGAAGGGGCATTAGTTTTGAAAATGAATGAAGTGTATCTGCATATGAGTGGTAGTTTAACGCCTTGTTTTGTTACTTGGAAAATTTTGAGAAAAAATATGGAGGAAAGAAAAAAAAAAAGAAAATGTGAGAAAAAAAAGATATAGATAGTTGATGGGTGTTGGAAGTTCCACATCGATTAGACACTATCTAATTGAAATTACTATATATATGAAGAAACCTTCATCCC
This sequence comes from Tetrastigma voinierianum, assembly GCA_016808115.1. Lineage (NCBI taxonomy): Eukaryota > Viridiplantae > Streptophyta > Magnoliopsida > Vitales > Vitaceae > Tetrastigma > Tetrastigma voinierianum. The sequence goes on along the minus strand of JAEQBH010004017.1, from coordinate 92,595 downwards.
TTTATAATGTCTTTTAGTGGGAGATGAAAGGGGTTCTAAAATATCAACATAGTATCGAGGCTAGAGTAGTAAATATGCGGATCACGATGGAGGAGGCTCCACACTTGTCACCAATCTGGGAATTGGAAAAAAAAAAAATCCAACATCTATGTGAGGGGGAGTGTTGGAAGTCCCCCATAAGGTGAATTTAGAACCTATATGGTAGTGATTTTAGAAAGTGGTTTTAGCTTAAAAATTATTTTTATAAAAATGATAGGTATCGGTAAACTTTAGGAAACACTTTATTTTAAAAATCATTTTTAGTATTTTAAAAAAGATTACTGTTAGTATTATAAGATGACTTTATATTTTTATGAAAAGCACTTTATATTGATTCTCTTAATTAAAACACTTTTGGAAAAAAAACACTCATTATTTGGAGCAAATAATATTTAAACTAAAAAAAGTTGTTATGCTTTATTGTAAAATTAATAAAAAAATGCTACTATGAACATATATACATATTAATTAAAACATGCAAATAAGAATTAGTAGCCTAGCCAGGACTCATAAGTTTTTTTTTCACTATTTTCTAGCATACAAGTGACATAAACTTGGATGCATGAACAAAATTGTGTGGTAAAAGCACATGGATGAAATTCCAAAACATAGACGATGAAGATGGCAAAATTGTTTCTTTTTGCTCTTAAAGCAACAAGGGACGAAGCATAGAAGTATATGCATCAATCAACTTGTTCTTTTTATTTCCATATACAAAGTACTGTAAAGTTCATCAAATTTTATAATGTGAATGGTGAAAAAAGATCAATGCATGAATCACATACAAGCAATTTGCATTTATTACATTTTCTTGATTTATTCTTATAAATTAAAACAAAAACAAAAACAAAAACAATATGGCCTTGGGTTTTGCGCCCCAACTATCATCGATTTGAGTCATTTCAAAGTCATTGGAGATTTACCCCCATCGTTACCTTTGGGTTCCGCAGTTAGTGGGCATGTGAGCGTCCTCGCGGAAGGAGGAGTAGGGCAAGGTGGGCGAGTTCGAGGATGTAGGTGCATGAAATTTGGATCTTATGATTTTTAGTCATCATAGAATTTTAAAATGGCTAGAAGCTTTATGCCAAGTCATTATATTATGATGTTTATTAACCTAGATCTTGCGTCGTGCTAGTGTTTTTAATGAATTTAATTTTTTGTCTCAATCGAATCTGTTGCCCTAGTTTGAATTAATAAAATTTCTATTTTAAAAAAAAAAGTGCTAATAAGAGTTATGATTAATATGCTAGAATCCCCATCAGTGCAAGTAAATAATGGAGAGCTTAAACATATAGTTATTATTGTCCCATTATTTATTTCACAAAATTATGCAATATTTCAGAAGCTAACTTATTTACATTATTGGCTTATAAAAATGAATCATTTCAAAATTGTTAGCATCAATTTATAGCAAAAGTCTACTCATAATCCATACCGTGTGAATATTCTTTTGCAACAAACCTAGCTTTGAAATGCATAATAGATCCATCAGAATTAGTCTTAATCTTATACCCCCAACGATAACCAACAATACACTTACCAAGAGGTAGAGGAACCAAATCCCAAGTAACTATCTTATGCAAGAAAGTTCATATCCGACTTGTTATTAATGTGGATCAAGAATTGCCTCTTTATAGGAACAAAGGCTCAGAAAAACAATGAATAGAAGCTAAAAATGAAGTAAAAGATGAAGAATAACAAGAATAGGTAAATCGTTGATTTTGTGGACTTACAAGCGTGTGTGTGGATTGGCGTGAGAGGTGGATCTACAATCGTGAGCGGGGCTTGAGACCATAGGAGAGAGGGGAGCTGAGTGTCCCCGAAGAGCAAAGTGTATGTACTGAAGCTATTAGTAACAACCGTTGAATATGATGCAAAGGAAAGGAGGAGAAGAACATGAGAAGGGGTATCTAAAGTACGAGGACTTGAGATGACAGTTATTAGAATCTCAAAAGGGATCAATACGAAGAGAAGATCAGATATAGTCTAGTCAAGTCATGAATAGAGATGGAATAGAAAAGAAAGGTATATGTTCAAGAAAAACAACATGACGAGACATATAAAGTTTTTGAGTAGTTGGATCAAAACACCGATACCCCTTTTGACCTTCATTATAACCAAGAAAAACAGAAATAACAAATCGATGGATAACTTTCGTTACATGAGGTTTAAGAATGAAGAAATGCAAAAGACTCTAAAGAAAAAGAATAATAAGGCCATATACCGTATAATTTCTTAAAGGAGAAATACGAAATATGAGAGGAAGGAATATTATTAATCAAAATTTTAATAAGAGAACAACTTCTCCTTAAAATTAACTAGGAACAAAATTCGACAATAAGAGAGATCGAGCAGTTTCAACAATATGCCTATGTTTTCTTTCAACCACACCATTTAGCTCAGGAGTATTTGTACACGAAGTTTGTTGCATTGTTCCATCTAAGGCAAGCAACTCAAGAAATTTATTCGAAGTGTACTCCCTACCCAAATCACACCTAAAACATTTATGAACAAAAGAATGTTGAGTTTTTACAAGAGCACGAAAGGCTTTGTATATCTTGAAGAATTCAAAAGCGATGTTTCTGAATAAACCCAACAATATTGCTTAATTATGATCATCAATACAGCATAATATCGAGACCTTCTTTTGTGGGAACAAAGAAGGCCCCGAACATCATAATGAATAAGATCAAATGGAGAAGAAAAGCGAAACACTTGATTAAAAGGTAAAAATGAAAATTTGGTTAGTTTCCATCCCTTCTGTCGAAACATCGTGAGTTTGTAACTTTCCTAAAACCACTTGTAAGATCTAAAAATGTCAAAATGAGAAAACGAAACATGACCAAGGCGAGAATGCCATAAATAAAAACTAGAAGAAGAAGGACTCAAAAGAAAAGATGACAAATCAATAGTAGCGACCGGCTTAATAGCAGACACTTTTAACATCAAAAACATATAATCCCAGCTCACATGGCTGTCTAATCGGCTTCTAAAATTTGCAAATCTTGCACAAAACAACAAGAAGAAAAAAAGGTTACTAAATTATCAGAATTACACAACTGACCAACAGAATCAAGATTCAATGTGAGGTTTGGAATATGATAAACATTACAGAGAGAGAGAGAGATTAGGGGTAACAACAAAACGAACACCTGTTAAAGGCATAAGAGTGCCATCCACGATCATAACAGGAACAGAAGACAAATGAGACATAGAGGTAAAGCAGAAGAATCCACAGAGACATATGATGAAACGCGAGTCGAGATCTATGTAAAGGCGACGCCACCTACGAATTGTGGATATTTGACCTCTGAAGAAGAGAGCGGACATAGCTTGTGGGCATAGGAGAAACTTCTAAATGGCTCGGCCGAGGTATGAGGATTAGGGAAAGAACTTGATCACGACTCTTGCTATAGTATCAAACTATGGTGGTCTTGACCCTAGGTGGTTTAGCCTTGAGGGTGGTATGTTAGCATTGGATTGTGTGCAGTTGCCAGGCTTCAGTGAAGATTATTCTTTGCAAGCCCAGTTTTGGTTTACCGACTTTGGGACATTGAACCTTCAATGACCTTTTGCTTACAAGCGCAACTCATCGAAGAAACCCTTGTGGAGGTCCTATTCGATTATTAGAAGGCGTCTTAGAAGGTCTTGCGCCCGACCTGAAGGATTGGGATGAATAATTCCTTTCGAGAATTTGACTTAAGGCGTGTTTCTTGATAAATAACTCACTAACAATTGAGTCAACAGAAAGAAGTGGAGAATGATGCAAAACTGAACCCCTAAATCCTTCAAAATCATTGCGAAGAGCCATCAAGAACTGAACTAATCTTTGCTCTTCTCTATGAGCAATATAGGCATCACATGCCTTTAATTCATTCACTTACGTAGGCAATTGATCTAGATCTATCATAGTAGAATAAAATTCTTGGTACTCATATTCCTTTCTTTATGAAGAGCACGTATGTCCAATCTCAAGTGATCTTGCTGCAAAATTTGATTAGTGTATAGCATATATAGATGACCCCGAGCCTCCTTTGCTTAGTCTCATACTTTGCCAAACATGCACCTATTGAATCTTGAACAAATTGTTAATCAAGTAATAATTTTTGAATTGTTTGCTTCACGTGTCTAACTGTTAGCATAATCCTCATTAGTAGGTTTAACACAAGTTCCTATAACATATCCCCACAAATTTTTTCCTTTAAGAAAAAGTTTCTCATCCTTATAACTCAATCTGAATAGTGCTCCATCCAACCTCATACTCATAGATTGAAGTGAATCGTTTCTTTCAATAGCCATAATTAAAAAAAAAATAAATAGGGGCAAACAAAATACCAGATTGTAGATTTGCTATGCTAAAAAAAAAAAATCCACAAAAAGAAAAATACCCAAACGCCAAGATTGAAATAAATGAAACACCAATTGTGAGATCATGCCAAAATTATTGATGGCCTTAAAGTTGGATAAGTGAAAGTTGTGTTTTGAGATTAAATTTCTTCCATGAAATTAGCTCTGATACCATGTTGAAATTAGGAAACTCCAATTGGGAATAAAGAAAAAGCGAAGGTCTTATTCCAATAACTTAATTGAGAAATTACGCATATATAACAAGGGTTTTTGTATAAGCATTGGCTTACTAGAAGAATCTAAAGGAAACAAAATCTAAAGTGTTAAGAAAAAGAAATCCTACCAATAATGAGCCTGTTAATTTAACAATGTATTTTTCATAGGATAATCATGTTTTAGGTTTAAGTTGGTATCAACAAAAGCTGATGTTTAATAATTAGATTGTTTTTTTTAGTTATTTCAATTTGCATAAGACCAGTTTCAATTAGACCTATTTTATATTTATATTAATTACTATGATCATAATGATATTGCTTTTAAGCAAATAAACTGGGAACTGGCGGATGATCATATCGATTTAATAAGAAGACCCAATTATTAAATGTATCATAAAATATATTATTTATTTAATTAAAATATTATATTTGGGTTCATATTTGAATCCTATTATTATTTGTGTTAACTTATTCTGGAAGTGTTTGAGTTTTGAAATAACACGAATATATAACCTATCAACTTCAATTACAAATATCATAAATATATTTCTCTCCTTAATATCATGAACATAAATCTTAATTACCCAGCGAGTCGTCATACAGTTGTTCTCCTTAGAATAGAAAGCAGTGAGGAGACCAAATTTGACTTAAAGAAGTGAAAGAGGAGAAATCATTACTGACAACAAGGTTTCCTAAGCTCTTGTCAAATGTCATATATATAACGTGGGAGAACTGAAATTGACCAAAAAAATAGGCTAAGGAAAGCAAAATTATATTCCAACTTGAAGATTTCTTTCTGTCTCCACCTCTCATAATTAACGTGCAAGTGAATGCATTCTGACTATATATCCTAGAAACTTAGGAAAAGTAATTCAAAGGCTGATCATAGTTGACTTTGGAAATATAGGAATTTGTAAGATTGTGTTTGATTCGTGGAAAGTACTAAAGGAAGAATAAAGTAAATGGTTTTCTTGTATTTGATTTTCTAGTAAAATTTTTAGAAAAATCAAATATAAATGAAATTACTAGGAAACTTAGGTGGTGTTTGTTTTTTTGTTATTTGTTGAAATCAATTTGCTTTTAGCATTCAACTATTTTGTTTTTAACTTTTCCTAAGTAGTTTATTGTTAAATTGTTTTAAAATTTCTGGTTCAATAGAAAAAGCCAAAAGATTTGACTTTTTGGGTTTTTTTTTAACGTTTTTTCTATTAAGAAAAACTAGAAATTCAAATATGAGAAAATCATGTACTTTATAAACCGATTGAAACTCTCATGATTCGTTTTATGTGAATTAAATAAAAATAGATGTCTTTTTAAATTCTAATTTAAAATTTTATTTTCTCAAAATTTAAGTAAAAATTAAAAGATCGATTTTTGTTTTAATAGAAAACAAACAACCAAATAGTTAATCCTATTAAGCACTATATGCAAATAAAGTTCTACTTAACATTAAGTAAAAACAAAAAACGCTACTAAATATGATATTATCGTGTTTGGGTTCGCCTATTCAAAGATTAAGCAGAAAAATGTGTTCATGATTGAGGACTAGGTCTTTTTATTTTTGTAGCATAGTTATTCAAAATCCACAAGGTTACACCCACATCAAGAGTGAAACTAACACACAGCATACTAATTGTTACATGTTATTTAATTTTATTTATTCTATGTGTACAAAACATACACAAACATTACGGGAAGATCAAAAACTACAAAAAGCAAAGATATTGCAGTTCGAGTTTAATCCACCGGGATTTTATGACATATAATATAGTTATACTTGGTGCAAATGACTAATCAGGAATATTTGAAGTCGGTGGTGGCCATGGTGAAACTTCATTTGTGCTCGATCATTGTCGCAGCAACGATTGGTACAGCGAGGGCTTGGCCCAGGGGAGGCATGTACGGCTTGCAAAGTTCGGCCGGTGATGCAAAGCGGGCCTTATCGAATTTAGGTGCATGAACTTGGGCGGGGAGAAACGAGGGACCGAGCTGCGAGGCTGAGAAAAATATTGATTATTTTCTTCTTCCACTCATTTTTCTCCAGTAATACAAGCGAACAATTTCGAGCTCAAGTCCATCACTCTCCAGTTACTGCAAGGAATCCAGTTCCACGGGCTCGCACATGAGGATTCAAGTATATATCTGATTTTTAGGAGGTGTGTGATCTGATTGAAAATATAATGCAGTTGGTGATGCTGTCGGCTTAGATTGTTCCATTCTCGATGAAGGATAAAACCAAGCATTGGCTCATTTCATAATCCTTGAGATTCAATAACATCATGAGATGACTTATCGAACAAATTTATGGCTAGATTTTCCACCAAACCAGAAAGCAACAAAGTTGAGAATGTCGACATCATTGGCTTTGTAATATGAGAGTCATTCTATGAAGCATGGAGAAACCAAAGATTTGTTGAGAAAATGCCCTCACCATGGATTACCAAATGGTGCAAGTCCATCATTTCTACAATGGTTTGAGTCGATCCTACTAGGACTCTCATTCATGCTTCTCTTGGAGAGTGATGTAGGATGAATGAAGGGAGGCTTATCAAATTAAGCATGGAACATAGCCTTGAATGATTGTCGACAGCCGGTTCAGTATACCCAAGAAGAAACCAGGCTGGGGTGTTTGACTTAGACATGTTCACTGACTTGTGACTCAGGTGTCTGGGCTCTCAAGCAGCTACCAAGCTTCTCAACAATTAGGATCTCAATTATCTGCGCATAAAGTTGAAGAAAGCCCACTTGCATGCAAGCAATGTCATGAACCTCATCCCACCTCTCAGTGCCTAATGAAGAATGCTATGGGAGATTTGACTATTGAACATGCTCAATATATGGCGGATTTCCCTCAGCTTGAACTTGACCATACTGGTCAAAATTACAATCTGGGGTGGAAGAGGCCCATGCTAACTTTCATGGAAAAATCATAATCACGGAGTAATCCTATGGAGCAAGCCAAACCTCTCCAACCACCTCAAGGAAAGTTGAGTCTAGATATGAAAATGGTGGGTTAAGCTAACATGTATGAATATGATGCAGTCACATGATAAGTTAGGGAATGAGACTAGGACATCATTGGTGAATCCAAGCGAGCTCGACTTTGAAATTTGGAGGTCCCGAATGGGCCCGAATGGCTTTTGTTATTGAGCGAGTGGCAACATGGAAATCCTATCTAGTACTTACGAGGAGTCAACCCAGGAGAGAGGAAAGGGTATTGCAAGTATTTATAACCATAGGAGTGGTAAGACTGGAGCAGTCAGGTTGAGGCCCGAAGAGGATAGAAACCTTGCGGGAAGTGAAACGATTACCCAAGGTCGGTGAAGATCTTTGAAAGTTAGTAAAGGCCAGTCTCGAACACACAGGAGAAAGTTAAATCTTAGAAACCTATGTATAATGGCTATTATCAGTATCCGTATAGGCGAAAAGAACATAGCTGGATAAGCGGTTTGGCATGTTCATGGAATATCTGAAAAGCTTCATGACATCCCATTTGCTGAAGCACTTGAGCAAATGTCGGGATATGTGAAATTCATGAAGGACGTCTTGTCCAAGAAAAGGAAGTTGGGAGACTCTGATACTGTCGCTCTGTCATAAGAATGTAGTGTTATATTGCAAAAGAAGTTGCCTAATTTGAAAGATCGAATTGCTTCCATGATCCAGTGTCTTTATTAGAATGTAGTATTTGAACAAGCCCTGTGTGATCTAGGGGCGAGCATTAACCTTATGTCGTAGTCTATCTTTAAGAAACTGAAATTGGGAGAAGCGCATCCTAAGATTGTCACCTTGCAGTTAGCAAATCGGTCACTAACTCATCCGCGTGGTATCATAGGGGATGTGTTAGTCAAAGTGGAAAAATTTATCTTTCCTACAGATTTTATCATTCTAGACATGCAAGAAGATAAAGAGGTCCCAATCATCCTTGGACGACCATTCTTAGCCACGGGAAAGGCAATGATTGATGTGCAAAAGGGTGAACTCAGGTTGAGAGTTCAAGAAGAGGAAGTGACATTCAATGTGTTCAATGCCATAGAGCATCCCGCATTGTTACCGGCCGATTGCTTAAGTGAATATGCTAGAGCTATAAGTGTCTAACCAATTGGTTACTTCGAAACCATTGGAGACTAGCCTGACTCATGATGACCCTTCTTCTTATGAAGATGAGACAGTTTAGGAGTATGTAAAATGGATGGATTCTTTCGGCCATAATAGAAGAAAGTACTTTGAATCTTTGGGAGCTAGCTGGCTTGATTGACTCCTCATTGAAACCTCCTATTGGGAAGAAGCAATTCCCGATCATTTGAGATACTATCTTGGGGAGGAATCTACACTACCAGTCATCATCTCATCCTCCCTCTTTAACATGGAGGAGGAGAAATTGTTGAAGATCCTCAAGGAGCATAAGGAAGCGATTGGATGGTCCCTAGCTGATATAAAGGGGATCAGACCATCTATGTGTATGCATAGGATATTGTTGGAAGAAGATAACAAGTCGATAGTAGATGCTCGACGGCAAATAATATCGATAGAAAGGGTAGTTCGAAAGGAGGTGCTTAAATGGTTAGATCTGGTGATATACCGTCTACGACCGGTTCGCTGGGTGAGCCTTGTTTAGGTGGTGCCTAAGAAAGGAGGAACTAAAGTGATAATTAATGAGAAAAATGAACTGCTCCCAACCAGAACAATCACAGGATGAAGAATTTGTATTGACTATCAGAGACTGAATAAAGTGACCAGAGAGGACCATTTTCCACTTCCATTTATTGATCAAATGTTGGGAGAATGGGCTTCGTGGGAATGAGTGCTTCTACTTTCTGGATGGATATTAGGGATACAATCAAATCACCATTGCTCCGGAAGATGAGGAGGACACCACCTTCACATGCTCTTATGGCACTTTAGCTTTCCGGAGAATGCCATTTGGACTGTGTAATGCTCTAGGGGCCTTTCAGAGGTGTATGATGGCAATATTTTTGAACATGGTCAAAAAATCCATTGAAGTCTTCATGGATGATTTCTCAGTGATTAGGTCTACATTTGATGACTGCCTCCAGAATCTAACGTTGGTACTGAAAAGGTGCATGGAAACCAATTTAGTTTTAAATTGGGAAAAGTGCCACTTTATGGTGAGAGAAGGCATATTGGGACATCGTATCGGAAGAGGAATTGAGGTTGGCGGAGCCACGAGATTGAGATCATAGAGCGCCACCTCCCATGTCGATAAAGGGTGCGTAGTTTCCTTGGCCACCTGAAGTTTTATAGACGGTTCATCCAAGATTTCTCCAAAGTTTCAAAACCTTTGTCAAATCTTCTTATGCTAGGTGTTCCGTTTGAGTTCAATGAGCCATTTATGAATGCCTTTGAGTTGCTGAAAAATAAGTTGACCTCGGCCCTATGGTGGTGGCTACAGGTTGGAACCTTCCATTTGAGCTTATGTGCGATGCAAGCGACTTTGCGGTTAGGGTTGTTTTAGACGGAGAAAGAAAAGTTTCTATGCCATATATTATGCCAATCGAACGTTGAATGATGCACAACTCAATTATGCCACAATAGATAAAGAATTGTTAGTTGTTGTGTTCACCTTTGACAAATTCAGACCTTATCTTAAAGAAGCAAGTCTTGGCGTACAGAATCATTCTACAATCAAATACTTGATGACTAAGAAAGACGCAAAACCTTGACTTATTCGATGGGTGCTCTTATTGCAAGAATTTGTTGTGGAGATTTCGGGTAGAGAGGATAAATATGGTAGGCGTCATCTATCGAGTGGAAACACGAAAGCAGTGTAGAAACATCATTTGTAGATTGATGACACATTCCCAGATGAGCAAATACTAACCTTGTCCCATGCTGAAATGTCCCCATGGTTTGCCAACATAGCCAATTATCTTTCTGTTGGTATTATTCCACCTAACCTCAATTATCAACAAAAGAAGAGATTCTTTGCAGAAGTTAAGCGCTATTTTTGGGAAGACTCAATCCTCTTTGAACAACTACTGTCAGTTATTCGCGGTGTGTCTTGGAAAGTGATGGTTGAGATACGAGGCCTTGCGCCACTCTTTAGAGTGTGGGGTCATTCGATGGACGGAGAATAGGGAGCGAATGCTACTGATCGGGCTTTTATTGGCCCTCTATATTCAAAGATGCCCACTTGTTTGCAAAGTCTTATGATCGGTGTTAAAGGACCGGGAACATTGGAAGGAGAAATGAAATGCCATTGACGAATATTCTAAAGGTAGAACTTTTTGATGTATGGGGCATTGACTTTATAGGTCCACGTTCCATGAATCTATGGGCGCAGTATATACTCTTGGCGGTGGTACATGTGTCTAGAGTCGGTGGAAATAACAACCATTACTTGTGATGCGAAGTTGTGCTGCGTTTCATCGAAGGAGTAACATCTTTTCAGGTTGAACTGCAGAGTGGTTGCGACGATGAAGGTTACATACGTAGCAAGTCACATTTGCAGCTCTAGCCAAATATGGGGTGAAGCATCGAGTGTCACTTGCATACCACGACCAAAGCAATGGGCAAGCTGAAGTGTCGAATAAGGAGATCAAGAAAATCTTAGAAAAGATAGTTAATGTGACGAGGAAAGACTGGGCGAACAAAATTGATAACAGCTTATGAGCTTGTCGAGCGACTTTGAAGAGACCTATTAAGAAGACGTCCCGTGTCAGATCGATGCATGGTAAGGCACACTTTTCCTGCCAGAAATGGAGCCGCAGTATACTAGGCAACTCGAATGTTGAACATGAATCTCGAAATAAGTAGGGAAAAAAGGATGCCGATTGAATGGCCCTAAATGAACTTAGGCGAATGCATATGATAGTTGGATTTATAAGGAGAAGACGAGCGTGGCATGACAGCATTTGAATTGCATAAGCCATTTCTTGGCAAGGATGTTTCAGTATTTTCTATTCGATTCACGATTGAGAAATTGTTCCCGGAAAACTTCGGTCAAGATGGTCTTGGGTGTTTTACGATCTGAGTTTTCAATACGGTGGTGTCGGCTGATGCATCTGAAGAGGTCAATTTAAGGTGAATGGGCAGTGAGTGAAGCCTTATCTTGGCGGTCAATTCAAGAAGCATAAGTCCATCAAAAGTTTGAAACCAACATAAGTAATGCTTGGGGCCACAACATGTTGGTTTGCCAAAAGTTTTCTATGGTTGAGCACCAGTTAGGCGGACATAGCTTGGTCGAGCTAATGACAGTAAACAAAGCGCTACTTGGAGGCAACCCAAGCTTTTAAATCATTTTAGTCATCAATTTTTCTTGTTTTAAGTTTGCTAGGTTTGTTTTTAGCGTGTTTTAATTTTAATGTATTTGTATTGCAGTGTTCCGAGGTTCTAAGGTTGTTGTGGCCAAGGAGAAATAGCACGAAGCTCACATGCGGGCTTTGGGGGAGGAGTAGAGTGAATGCAGGAGTTTATGCTTAGAAAATTTTTTGTGACAATTTCTGGTTGATGGTCTCGGGGCGTCGTGGCGTTAGACTCAAATGTTGAAGCGTTGAAAATACACCTACCGGGAATGTCGCGGCGTTGAGGTCGACGTCGAGACGTTAACTCCTCTCGGGTCGCGACTTTGAGACTCAAGGGTCAGCGGTTCAGCCACCTCTCAGAACATCGCGATGTTAAGTCGCTACATTGAAAATACACCTCTTGGGAACGTCGCGACGTTGAGTTCCAATGTCGCGACGTTGGAAATCTCACATGCGGGAACGTCGCGATGTTGGCCCGAACGTCAGGACATTAAAAATTAAGCCTCACAGGGGCGTTGCGGCGTTGCCACATTTTTATGAGCGAAGCCATTCATAATCTCACCTCAGGTCACTTTGAAAACCACAATCGCGTTATTGATTTTGGTACTCGACGAATTTACGTTTAAAGCTCTACCAAAGCTCATCCCGACCATCGTAGCGACCTTGAAGCCGTAGGCACGTCAGCTCAGTAAACGGGTCGCGGTCATTTGAACCTCTCTTCTGACTGATTTTTTGGCCGTTGAGTCTTGATCTAGATCACGCCTCTGTTTCTAGAATTTGTGTGTGTTCTTGAGTACCTAGGGTTTGGTTGGGGGTTTTGGACCCATTTATGTTTCAAGCTGAGACCACCATCCCACTTAATTGCCGTAAGTGTTTGTTGATTGGCTGTGAGTGAGTTTTGGGTGTTTCCTTTGGGTATTTTGGTAGAGTGAAATCCCAATAGGGGTGTGCGAGCTCTACTAGAGCGTACTTTGCCTTCAAGAGTTTATCCGCCGGCGCCCTAGCACATTGCCCGATGTCGAGCAAAAGCAGCGAGCTCGAAAAGTAAATTGGGCGGTGAAGAGAATTTGGTAGGTGAAGAACCCTCTCAGGCCCACGTGACCCGAGATAAAGTTGTCAATGAGGCACGACCGAAGTTTGGCCCACCGTCTCTGCCAATCGCTCCTTCATTAGGAGAGAGGAGATTCCCGACATCAGGCGATTTTTCCGTGAAACCATAGCGAAGGTGAGGTGCATTGTGCGCGACCCAGGGCGGCGCCACGATGGTTTGTGGTAATTCTCACGTGACCTAGCAGCCCGTATGCCGAAGGTTCGAGTGTGGGGTGTGAACCGACAGAGGCTATAAATCGTTATTATAACCTTGGGTTGGTTAACCCAGGGCCTATGATCGGCTTCCACGAGGAACCTAACTACTCGAGAAAGTCAGCCGGTACATGAGCAAATGGGTGAGGCGGAAATTAAATATGAGGCCACGTTGTACACTTCAAGGCCAAACACTTGGCTTATATCCCTAAAGTGCGGCACCATTTTATCACTTCTCATCTCATTCCGACAACGAATGTTTGCGAGGTGACGGGGAAAAGGGCATTGCTAAATTTCACCATCATTCAGGACATCCTGTTTGATGTTGGTCAGGTTATAGAGGATGCGATCCTCTATAACCGGGATGCTAAAATGAACCTTGGGCACCCCTTTCTCATCTATGGCATGTGCAAGAACGCAAGGGTGCTGCTAGAGGATAATGAGGCCTGGATCCATCCCATTAAGGCCATTGTAGTCAAGAAGGATAAGCCGGGCCTTCCCCGATCCAAGGCAGTTTATGACTCGAATCATGAACCTTCAGATGAGGAAGAGCTGACAACATACCAAACTTTGTTTAGCATGCATGAGGAGACCTCGGGTGAGGCCATGCCAGCCAACTACCATCCCATCCACCCCCTCCACCACCTCTGGCGGCGGGATGTCCCCCGAGTCCTTCCCCTACCTAGAGGACCGGGTTGGGACCTCGCTTTTCGGGTTGATGCGTGCAGGATAAGACCGGAGCATCGAGGTCTATGAGCAAGACATGGATTCACTGCAGGCCGACATGCTCCACGGTCCTCCGCAACCCGGCCAGTCGTCTAGCGACGGCTCGCCCTAGCCTTGCCTTCCATGTGCCACCACTACCACCACCACCACCACCGCAGTGATCCCTGGGATCGATAGGGGAGTTCCCATCTTTTTTATTTTATTTTATTTTATTTCCTTGCAGTAGGGACATTGTCAGTTTACATTTGAAGTTTGTGGGTGGTAGGGTTGGCAAAATTTCGTATTTAGGATATGTTTCTTTACATGTTTATATTTCATGGTTTTTAGGATATGTTTGAGTATTTTGTTTATGTTCGTACTTTCACAGTTTTCATTTAGGTTTGTGTGTTAGGATGTCTCAGTTTAATTTCATGTCTTAGGATTGTGTTAAGTAGTATGTGTGAGTGATGCCATGATTGCTAATCAAGGATCTTTTTGACCTCTCCAAATTTTCGAAACACACAATGCAAGTAACAAGAAAGGATCCTTAGGTTGTTAGACGCTCGAGAATTGCATGCTTGAATAGGTAGGGATGACATAGTGAGTCACCATCTTAGTGTTCAAGAAACCAATTCCAGAATAGTCTACCTCCCACCTATGATATCGAGGTACTGGGCTCAGACACGACTTATTAACGATCAACGAACCTTGGGAGTTCTAAACACCCAGAAGTGATGCAAGTTTTATACCGAAAGAGGATTTCCATCGAGCCCTAACTAAAAAAAAAAAAAAAAAAAAGGGTGTAAATAGAATAAGTGGGATCTTCTAGTCGGAATCCCGAGCACAGTCCGAGGGGCTTTTCAAAGCCTAATGCCCTGAGCCAACTGGCCGAGAGCCATTGACTTCACTGCCCGTTACATGGGATAGGGATGGAAGCTTCCTTGACCTAGGGCCCATGGGTTTGGTTGAGTGTTTAGGGTGGTTCGGGGAGCGAATGCGGTGCCTTAACAGTGGGGAGTCACCAGCGAATCCTCGCTACGAGGACACTTTCGACTAAAACTTACGAGGCCTTGGAATTTGTTCATGAATGGGTAGGTTAGTACGAGACAAAATGGTGCGTTCTTATCCTTTTGTAGTTAGACTCTCCCAAATAGGCAAGTTGAATTCAAGTTTGGGGGTCCCAGAACCGAGTTATATGCTTGAGATCATGAATCCAATACACATAGAATTCTTGGGAAAGGCCATAGAAAACCTAGGAGGTGAGTCACTTGTCGACCGAACCGGATCCGACAAAATTCTTTCGAAATTCGAACAACCTTAAGGATCCTCTAAAATTAGAAACAAGGCGAATTTGTGAGGTTCGTTTATTTTGATCCTTCATCTTGGCAACATATGCATCACCCTCGTGTCGTTAAGTTTAGTATGTTATTTTCTTGTGTGTCTGGTTCAGAGTCTATTTCTTGCTTAGGAATGATCAAACTAGGATTTGAGGGGTGTGATGAGTGCTAGCACTCATTACAAACCTAGGATTTAGCGCGAGATTAGAGATCGTTCATATATATATGACCTTGTTTGATTACATTTCTAATATTAGTTTGTGGGTTTTGTAGGAGGAAATACTGAAAAATCTTGGATATGAAGCCTTGCGGGAGTCTGGAAGATTGGTGTAGAAATTGGCCCAATGTCGCAAAGTTCCAGCGTCGCTACGTCACGGCGTCGCGGCGTGGGGCGTCCCTTGATGTCACGACATCGGGACGTCCCAGCGTCGTGACCTTGGGTGGGAAAGGTAACAAACCTTATCTCTTGGAGAAGCTATAAAAGGAAAGTGAGCATCGATTTAGGGGTTTCAGCGTTTGCGGGGCTAGGGTTTGAGGAACTTCGAGTTTGGAACAAGAAAAGAAGACTTGAAGGCTGATCTTAAAGAGAGAGACTTGAAGAATTTGGGAGATCGTCATTCCTGATCATGAAAGTTTCTCTATCATTTTTATCATGTCTTCCTTTTCCATTGTAATGGAACAGAACATCATGGGGTTCTAAATTCATGGTTTAGGGTGTTGGTAGTGATTTGGACATGAATACTATGTTAAAGTGTTAACCTTTTATCATTCCATTATCTTATATATATTTGTTTTACCATTAACTCATGCTTGGATAAATCAACATAAATTTATGATCAATCTTAATATGTGAGTGGTTCTTTGTAAGATCTAAGAAGTGAGTGAAGAATTAGACATAAGTGGGTTAACCTAATAAACTTGGTAATATAGGATTATCAATGATTAGGAAGCTTAGGAGTTTTTTGCACTCTATGCACCTTTAATGCTTGGGGTTGAGCAAGGAGCAAGAAACCTAGTGATAGAGGAGGTTAAATGACCTTGAAAGACTTTAATTACATTAGATAAGGAAATGGCCTTGGAGAACACTTATATTAGATAATGGAATGGAATCCTTTGACATCACATAGTAGGACTATCCAACAACACCTGACACCTAACCTTTTGCATGCTTGATCATTTTATGTATCTGGCTTGTAGGTTGCATTGGTAGTAATTAATTTAGTTTTACTTCCACTTAGTCATCCCTGGCCCCCTTCAGTTTGAATATTAAATAAGTATTATAATTTTGGTACTTAGCCCACTACGATTAATGTTTTCCTTGTGGATCGATATCCATACCTTGAGTATACTATATTACTTGGCGAGCGTACACTTGTGCGATTAGGCAATTTGCACTATTTATTGCATATCCACAAAAACACAATCACGTAAGCGCCTATCACCAGGTGGCAGATGTTTCAGGGATAGGGCCGCGGCTATCAGGGCCAAGGCCAAGGATGATCACCTCTAGGTGGCAGATATTTCAAGGCTTACAACCGGCCGGGGGTAGAGTATGTTACCATTGGCATCGGCTGGTGCAAGGATTGTCGCTCAAGGTAGGAATCCCGAGTTATGGGACACCTTAGTCGATCATTAGTGGGAAGTACACCTATGTAGTTTATTCCTTCTTACCCCCACCATGGGCTAGGAGGCGATGTCGGTCGCAGGCGTTGCATGAGGCCTTACTGCTTTGCAACCCGAGCCCGGATGGGCTGAGGCGGGGGTCGAGTCCATGCGAGGCTCTAAGTCGGGACAGGGATCGGGGGCATGTACAGCCATTACACCATAGATTGCGATTGTAGATCAATTAATTATTCGAGTATGTTTCTACTCTCGAGCCTATGGGAAAGAATATTGTTTGATTCTGGTGCATCTTATTCCTTTATTCTTTACATCATGTGTAGAAGAAAGAATTGGGCTTAAAGGTCGAAACCTTGGAAGAGTCGTCGTATGAATTCTCCCTCGAAACTAGGGTGAGTGTGATCCAAATATGTTGTTGGGTTATGGCTAGAGATCTCAAGGATTCTACTCACTGTGAACCTTAGGGTCATGGACATGTCGGAGTTTGATGTCATCCTCGGGATGGATTGGTTCACGACCCATCGTGTCGTCATTGATTGTGATCGTAGGAGAGTTACTGCCTACACATGGGATGGTATTCTTGTTATGTTTCAAGGGGATATGCATGATGCTTTACCTTAGGTCGTGTACGATTCTAGGTGGCACGGGCAATTGACGGGTGGCTGGCATTCCTTACCTTGGAGAACGAGGTGAGACAGGATTTGAGTCTACCTAGAGTGGTTTGTGAATATGAGGATGTTTTTTCATATGAACTATCGGGATTACCTCCGTATAGGGATATAGACTTCACGATTGAGTTATTCCCTAGTACGACACCTATTTCTATGACTCCGCATAGAATGGTGTCTGCTGAGTTGCAGGAACTCAAGGTCCAATTGAAAGAATTGTTGGAAAAGGGTTTTATTAGACGAACCTCACCTTGGGCGCTAGGTGCTATGTAAATTTGAGCACCCCAGGAGGCTAGAGGACCTCAGGCCTTTGGAGGTAGCTGAGTGGAAGTGGGAGCATGTCAAGATGGATTTTGTGACTCACTTGCCATGGACATCGCGAGGGCATGACGCGGTGTAGGGGATAGTGGACCGGCTTACTAAGTCGGCAAACTTTTTAGCTGTGCGGATAACCTTCACATTGGAGAATTCTGAGTACATGTACGAGAGATTGTCTAATTACATGGAATGCTAGTATCCTATTGTATGGAATGAGGATCGGGTTTACAGCTCATTTTGGGAGAGTTTCAAGAAAGCCATGGGGACACGGTTGATGATGAGCACAACATCATCCCCGAATGCACGGTCGATAAAAAGGACCATCAAGACTTTAGAGGACACTAGGGCATCGTCCTTGATCTCAAGTGAGCAGGCATTACCCATGCAGTGGTCGCCTAGAACAGCCGGTTATCGGGCGAGGTATACGGATGCTTTACTATGAGGCACTATACGGGAGGCAAAGTCGATCTTCGGTTTGTTGAACGAGAGGTAGGGAGAGATCTCTAAAGGTCACGGTTGGTTAGAGACACCTCTGAGAAGGTGGATTTGATACATAAACTTTTTCTCATGGCTCAGAGCCGACAGAAGAGCTACCTTGACAAACGACGGGAATCTCTAGAGTTTGAGGTAGGGGATCATGTCTTCTTGAAGGTGACATTTAAGAGGAGTGGTCGGTCTATGACGAGAGGCTTGTTGCCAAAGTATGTCGAAGCCCTTTTAGGTACTTGAGGAGGGTCGGTACGGTTGCTAGGTTGGCTTTACCTCCAAGTTTATCGGATGTTCATATAGTGTTCCTTGTCTCCACGCTCCAGAAGTACACTCTAGATCCGACTCATGTAGTGGACTAGGGTGAGCTTGTTAATGATGCAGAAGGAACCTTCAAGGAGGGACCAATACGTATTATGGATAGCCAAGATCAGGTTTTCCGACACAAGACCATGAGGTTAGGTAAGGTGTTATGGAAACACCGAGGAGTGGAGAAGGCAACATGGGAACACGAGGGCACGATGCGTACCAATTATCATATTTTGTGAGGACAAAGGTACATTGTCTAGTCATTTGATAAATCTTAGCAGCATATGCATGTGATTGTATGTATATGTGTTGATTCACGTGAAATTCTTTTAAGGAGGAAGAATGTAAAACTTAGAAAAATCGAATTTTCACGAAAAGGAAAAACGATGTCAGCCTTCTGTATAGGTTGAAAATCTAGAAATTTTCTAGATCTCGGATGATGAAACGGACAATACCATTAGATTTGTCTCGCGAGATCTAGTTATCAAGACGAATTTAGTCAAATTCCAGGATGGTCAGATTTTTCATGAATTTTGGGGAAAAAAGGAACCCAAATTGGTGGGTGACACATGGCATGATGCATGCATGCCATGTGGGTGATACATGGCATGATGCATGTATGCCATGTGCATCACACATGGCATGATGCATGCATGCCATGTGGTGCATGCATGCATGAATGCCATGTGGATTTGTCCGGTCTATAAAAATGGGATCAATGGAGAAAAAGAAAAATGAGAAGAAAATGAGAAAGAAAGGGAGGAAGGAAGATGGTATTTCTTATAAATTCCAGCATTCGACGGTTGGAGTTAGATCAGCCAGAGTTAAAGCTAGCTACGCTCCAAGAGGTATGGATTTTTTCCTACTCTAGTTAATTTCTACTTAAGTGTCGTGTAGGGCCGTGTGATTGAGTTCCCACCCAGGGTTGTCTGGCCTTGTGGGACCGGTTGGCCATGTAGAGCCTTGTGGCTGTGTTTCCGCAGATGGGACCGTCACCCGTAATGGGGTTGTCGACCATGGCATTGTCGGCAGGTGTGGGGCCGTTGGTCGTGTGAAACAGTGCGATTGTGTTTCCACCTCAAGCCTGTCTGGCCGTGTGAGACCGTTTAGCCGTGTGGTTGTATGGGACCGTTTGGTCGTGTAGGGCAGTGTGGTTGTGTTTCCACCTTAGGGCCATTTGGTCGTGTGGGACTTGTTGGCCGTGTGGGACTGTCTGACCATGTGGGGCCATGCGGCCCGTGTAGGCCGGTTGGTAAATGATGCAGCTATGTGGGACCATTTGGCCGTGTAGAGACGTATGGTTATGTTTCCACCTCGAGTAGTTTGGGGCGGGTGTGGGATCGGTTGGTCATGTGGGGGTCGGCCATGTGGGAGCGGTCTAGGCGGAGTGGGGGGAGCCGTATGACCTTTTTGGGCTTTTTGGTTAAGTCCCAACGCTTAAGGGATGGTTTGGCTGTCTCGCGGCACAATGTAGGAACGGTTTGAGTAGACTCCATGTGGTCGTTTCTGTTTAATCGATAGCTTTGAATCGATGCAAATTCAGTTGTTTAGGGCGATATATTGCCACATTGGTGGCACAGTATGGCTAAATTTAGAGTCGAAATTTTGGATTGTTTCATGATGTTGTTGTTGCTTGGCTTGATGATAACATGTTTGTGTGGCTGTTATGGCTTGTTCGAGAACCATTTTGTGGAGCTCTTATGCAATAATTGATCTTGATAGCAGGTTGTCTTTGCTCACATTTGATTGATGTACTTGGTGCTGTTATCTATTGAATGTTGATATAGATTCTAATATATTGACATTGAGATGAAATGTTGAAATCATGTTATTTGTTAATATATGTGTCTTCATTATATTAACATTGAAGGAATAATGTTTGGAACTTATAAGGCGTGTGTTATAATTGTCGAAATGCATGATGTGATGCATGGCTGGTATAGTCCATATGTCATTCATTACATATAAGGACATCGAATTGTCTGCAATGGTGCATACATTGTATATGCATGGGGACATCACATTAAATGGGTGTGAGTGCATGGGTGGTAAATCGACATTGTGTTTGGTGTTTGATTGGGTGGGCTCAATAAATGGGACAACGTCCAACAAAGTCGCACGATTGATTAAAATGATAAAAAAAATATGTGCTGGGTATTAGCAAGAAGGGATAGATCCTCCCTCTAGTGAAAAGCCTGCCAATTATGGTCAGACATAGTCACCAACGGTGAAAGGCCGTAAAAGTGTCTAGGTTTGCGGAGCCCTTGGTGAGACTCCAAAAATCCACTACCCACACAAAGGAGCATGATTTTGAACATAAAATATAAAATGATCATTGTGATGTATCATCCAAAAAGCTTTTGGTTTATAAACATATGAAATTTGTTTTGAAAATGATTATTGGATGTCATCTACAATGACGTTTTATCACACATGGGCCGAGGTGTTGTGTGAGGGAGTTGATGACAGGTGCATGGTACTTGGTGAGTCGCATCTAATTTCATGGCATGACATGTAGGATTCCATATAAAATTGGCATGTTCTTGATGGAACGTGATTGTGAAATGTTGAGTGAACATTGTATGTGCACTTAGGTGGGGAGTAGCCCTTGTAGGAGGTGTTCTCTATTGGGTGTGGCTCACCCTTCATGGGACAACCTTTTCAGGTACAAGGTCAACACTTTTGAACGACGCTCAGACGAGGTCATGATTATGAAGAAGGCCGACATGTGGCCTTGATAAACTCTTGTAAAAGGTACTTGAGACAAACTAGTTCTAGAAAGTATTTTGTACAAAAGAATGGTAATTAAATTCTTTTGGACTATTGCCAATATAGTGGGTATGTAATTATGGTAAGAGGGTTGTGATCGGACTCTTATGGATAGTATTTAAGTGCATTATTCTCATATTTTTAATTTAAATATGAATGAATGAGTTCCGATGAAGGGACGTATAGAGTGGTGCGGTAACTTTCGGTATCACGAATAATTAATTACCGATCAAGACCAAAACTTGGTCGCGAAAGTACTTAAGAGTACCGTTCCCGCGAGGTTGGCGACTAGTTAACGGGGACCCTATAGTTTGGGGCTTCACTCACTCCTAAGAGTAGTGGGGGGGTTGGTGGGGGTGGTTATGTGTCATCTTCTCAAAGGAACAAGAAAGTTGGTTGATGAGACATTGAAAAAAAGAAGTTTCTACTTTCTAGCCAATTTTAGATTCTATAATCCTTAAAAATTTAAAAAGATGGGCCAAAGTGGGTTGGCTCGGCCCAAGCCCAAATGGCTGTGGGCTTATTAGGGTCGGGTCAATAGACCTAGGTTTTATTTGAGCCATCATTTTTCTAACCCAATCCTTAAAAATCTGGTAAATGGGACCCTAATCACTCAAATTTATACCACTTCGGACTTGAGACTTATAGCAATAGGGATGCAGCGATGGGAAGAGTTTTATTGGATTAAGGTATTGTTTAGTCGAGCTTTTAATTACATCTAAAAAATTATAATTATTTATTTTATGTTCTAATATATAATAATAATAATAATAATAATAATAATAATATTAATAATAATAATAATAATACCATATTTGAGACTTGTAGCAGTAGAGATGGCAATGAGACGAGTTTTTATTGGATTAAGGTATTGTTTAGTCTGACACACGATTATATTTTAAAAATAATTTTATAATAATTTTATTTATATTCTAATATATAATAATAATAATAATAATAATAATAATAATAATAATTGAAATAATTTATAAAAAATTATAATATTTTATTTTATGAGATATATTAATTTTAATATAATAAAAATAAAAAAAATATAAAAATAAATAAAACTAAATATAAGATCGATTAAAAGTAAAGCTATACGGCATGCGATATGGAATTTTCAAACTTGCCTCATCGTTTAATTTTAAACGAGATTGAGAAATGATTTAAATAAAAGGTGAGATTGTGATGGGTTGCCCGCCCCAAATCGGTAGGTTGTCATCCCTAGACCCGGTGTGTAACCATCTCAATCTTACCTACTCATCCCCAAAATCAGTTCATATTTTTGTGCGAATAAATGTGTTTTTTTTTTTCCTTTTCGTCATTTTGTTCCTCGGTTTTAAGACCGGAGGAAAAGGGGCACATCCGAGAAATTATTGCTGAAAAATATTGTTTGAATTTTGAATTTTGACTTCAGCTTTTCCAGCCATTCTTCTCCCTGACTTCCTTTTTAACATTAAGAATTGTGTGTCCTGACTTTATTTAAGTTGACGGATTTGCTCTTTTTTAAGTCCTGACTGAAGTGATAAAAAGGGTTGAATTTCAAAGTATTGTATACGATAAAAAAAAAAAAATTCTTTTTTTCTTCTTTTTTTTTCCTTTTATAATTATTTCACCTAAAGTCTTCCATAAAAACAAAAACAGGAAAAGTTTGTTGTCGATAATGTAGTCAAACCAGTATGCCTGAGAGCAAATTCATGGGAAGCTGCCCAAATCTAAAGTATATCCCAAGAATTCACGAAGCAGGACAATGACAATGGCTTGGGGAGCTTAAGGCAGTAAGTGGGAACGTTTACCTGAACTGGGGCTTGAATGTTTGGGGTTAGATCGTAGTGATGATAGATGTGAAGGTGGCTTTTAGAAAATATACGCCTAGCATATTCGAGTCATCGAACGTGCCACTACTAACACGCATCAGCTTTTCCATGCACCTTCAGAAACCATAGACAAAGACCCATTCTATGTATGCACATTGCCAACCCTCTTTACCATGACTTACATGGTTTAACATGATCGTATAACAATTCATGTATATCTTTTTTTCCTTTTTTTTTAAAATGAAAGAATACTATTGAACATATATCTTATAAATACGATTACGATTGGAAAGAGAACCACAATCAAATTTAAAATAATATTTATAACATTTATAGAAATTTGACATGACACTTACTCTAAAACAATTTAAGATCTTTCCTGTTTTTAATACATTCGTTATCTCAACTTTGATAAATATAAATAAAATGTGATTGTATCTTCAAGTGTTCAAACATGCAAAGTGTAATTATTATTTCATAAATTATTACACTTTCAGAAAACTTCAATTGGTATATACAAATATTTACTAAAAATGGTAGTGCATGTTGATGAAGTTTGATATATACAATTGGAAAAATGCATTCTCAACCCCAAAGTACTTTCATTTTTTTCGGCATTTACTTCCTACATTTTAAAATGTTCAAACTAACCTTCTGCATTATCTAAAATATGAAAAATAAGTCATTTTCTAACGGTTGTAATAATCACCTTTATCTACCCTTCCACCGTTATTACACTTCCGAATATTTGTTCCACTTATACCCCTTTGCCATTATCGAAAACATGAAATTGATTCATTCTCTATTTTAATTTTTATTGAAATTTTATACAAAGATTAAAATTTATTATTATTATTTTAGTTAGATATGATAAGCATTTTTATTTTAAATTAATTTTCTAAAAATTTAGATAAAATTTATGTTATATAATAATATAAATTTAACATTATAATGAGGATGATTTTTATGGTATTTTATTTTTTCAAAAAATAACTTAAGAAATTATTTATCAAAATAATTTTATTTTTATATTTTTTTAAGAATGTTATTCAAATATTGAATAAATATATATATATATATATATATATACCATATATATATATATATATATATATATATATATATATATAGGAGTTAGATAAGATAATCATTTTACTTTAAGAGTTTGGATAAAAGTGTATTTTTTGTAGATAATATATGAATTTAACATGAATAATGAGGATGATTTTTATCAAGAGATTTATTTTTTATTTAATTTTAAAAATAACTCAAAAGTATTTATAATAATAATTTTATTTTAATAAACTATTTTGTATAATATTTTAATAAATTTGTAAAAAATAAAATAAAATACTATAAATCATAATTTAACAAAAATAATTATCATAGGAAAAATCATCTTATTATACATGTTAAGAAATTAATATATTATCTACGAAAAATAATTTTATCTATTGATGAATTATAATCTTTAAAAAATAAAAATTATCTACCCAATTCTTTTAAAATTCTATCTTTAAATTTATTCAATATTT
This sequence comes from Tetrastigma voinierianum, assembly GCA_016808115.1. Classification (NCBI taxonomy): domain Eukaryota; kingdom Viridiplantae; phylum Streptophyta; class Magnoliopsida; order Vitales; family Vitaceae; genus Tetrastigma; species Tetrastigma voinierianum. The sequence goes on along the minus strand of JAEQBH010004017.1, from coordinate 67,863 downwards.
ATATAATATTTGTATAACATTTTAATAAATTTATAAAAAAATTAAACAAAATTACTATGATAATAATTTATTTCTTAAGTTATTATTAATATTTTCATTTAAATTTATTTTAAATGAAAATAATTATCTATATCTATCTAAGAATAATTTTTTAAAAACCAATATTTTAATTTTTTCTAAATTTTAAATTTAAAAATACACGTTCAAGGAGTCAATTTTTTGTTTTCAATACTATAAGGAGTTAATTTTAACATTTTAGAGGGTAAATGTAGACAAAAGCAAAAGTGTAGGAGGTTGTGTTGGGATGGTAGATAATGGTGTTGAAAGGATAGATAGTGATAGTTATTACAACCATTAGAAAAATATTCACTTTTCATGTTTTGGATGTAAAGAGAGGTTAGTTTAACATTTAAGTGCTATATGATAAATGCTAAAAGTGTGAAGGCATTAGGGTTGAGAATCACGTATTCATATACAATTCTCAAACTCAAACATGATTTATTTTTCATATAATTAGGTTGAATATAATCATATTTGGATCAAATTTGAAAATGAATGAATGTATGTGTGGATTCTAGTATATTCAATTCAACGGGAGCATAAGGCAATGTTTGGTTCCTTGGAAATTCTAAGAGAAAATATGAGGGGAAAAACCTAGAAAATATAAGAAAAAAGATTTTAAAATAATAAATTATTTTTAGATGATGTTTTCAAATTCATTTAATTTAATTAAGGCAGGTAATGTGATTAAAATGATTAGACCTTGAAGAACATATATATATATATATATATATATATATATATATATATATATATATATATATTCAGTTCAACGGGAGCCTAAGGCAATGTTTGGTTTCTTGGAATTTCTGAGAGAAAATATGAGGGGAAAAACCTAGAGAAAATATAAGAAAAAATATTTAAAAATAATAAATTATTTTTAGTGTGTGTGTGTATATATATATATATATATATATATATATATATATATATATATATTTATACTTTGAATTCATCGAATTAATATGAGATTTAATAGTCAAAAACATGCAAATTTCTAAGTAATTTTTACTAATTATATTTGTATTCTTTGAGATTTTCATTAGATAATTACTAAAATAAAATCAATAGCTTTAACATTTTTTTTCCTTCCTTAGCACTTTCCAAGAACCAAACACAACCACAGCAATTATCTCAATATGTTTTTACATTAGGAGAATTTGGACTTAAGTAAATATTAATATTTAAACTAAAAAATGAGTTGCTATACCTTATTGTCAAACTAATAAAAATGCAACTATAAACATGTGCATATTAATCATCGCAAATTAATAACCAGCCTTGCCAATAATAGTCTTTAGTTATTTTCCTTCTTTTTTAGCATATAAGTGCCATAAACTTAATTGGTAAAGCACATGCACGAATGCCAAACAAAGACGATGAAGATGGCAAAACAGCAATAGACTCATATACCACAAAATACTGTAAATTTAGTTCATCAGGTCATAATATGATGAGGAAAAATTACTACGAATGACTTACAAGCAATTTCTGTTATTATTACATTTTCTTAATTTATTTATGACAAGAAAAGTATATAAAAATAAAAACAAATTTTTTTAATAAAATGCATGCATAGCCTACACATTCAGTTAATTTATTCCTTATGGTACTTTTATAGAAGTCTAAAATACAGTTATGTGAATTGGGACTTTGTAATATTTTCTGATGCACTGGTGACGATGGACTTCATTTATTTTTCAGTCACTGTGGCCGGCGGATTGCGGCATGCTTGATGCTCTAAGCTGGAGGTGTGGTATGGCCGGCAAACTTCTTTCCACCTTTGGGGTAAGGAGGGCCATGTTCGAGGATTTTGGTGCATGAGCTTGGTCTGAAGGGAGGCCACAGGACCTGATTGAAGAATAGATTGCAAAGGAACAATCCTTATCTTCATCACTCATCTTTCTCTCCATCAGAACCCTACTACCACTCCTGGTTGGACACTCAGAATAAGAAATAGTGCTGTAGGCAAGCTACAAAACAATGTTGAGAAATCTCATCATGATCATGATCTTTGTAATTGGGTGATACAAAGAAGAGATGGATGCAATATGCAGATATATGGAGGAGAACTATCGTGAGTTATTTATATGCATGTAGCCAATGACATGACCAGAGTTTTTTGTAGCTTAATTGGCTTAAGTGGTTTTTTACCCTTGACTAATGAAATATTAGGTCCATAAAGGAAGAAAGTACCTAGAAATTACTCAAATGACCCCAGTTTTTCTTGTGCTGATTAATTTGATTCAAACATATGCATGCATCTTAAATCAATTGGAAGAAACTAGATTGTACTCTCTTTGATCGTTTTCGAAAATAGATATGATAATGAATAAATTAATCAATTCATTAATTATAAGTAAGAACACGATTATGAACTTGAGCTTGAATAACAAATAAATCAAATTAATTACAAACGTGTTAGTGGAATTATTTCCAAAATTATAAATCATTACTGATGACATGACTTTCAAAGTAAATGGAAAATGTCAAACCATTATTCTTGAACGTTGATAACGTAAAACTTACCTTTGAATTTCAGAGTGTTGTATACGCTCAAAACATTCTCTTTTTTCTTCTTTTTTCCTTATTTTAATTATTTCCCCTCAAGTCTTCCATAACTACTTTGAAAAATGCAAAGTTTGTTGTCAGTCATGTAGTCAAACCAGTATGCCTGAGAGCAAGTTCATGGGAAGCTGCCCAAATCTTAAAGTATACCCCGAGAATTTTGTTCACTGTTGTCTCGTGTTCTTCCTCTGAGACCAATTCAATTTCTAAGTCAAAAAACCTTAACAAGCTAAATTCTACCAAACACCCTAGTCATATACCATCAAGAACATATATGCATTATAAATAAACGAGATTGTTGTTCCCTTCCATTTATGCATATTAATTAATCAGTTTGTCCATCCGAAGATATCACTCATATCATCTCCTCTTTGTTTAACCCCCCCAAATATCATGATCAGGTTTCTCAACATTGTTTTAGCTGTCACAGCAGTTGTTCTTTTTCTGAGCGTCAACCATAGTGCTGTTAGGGTTCTTGATGGAGAGAAAGATGGGTGGATGATCAAGATAAGATCTGTTCCTTTACAATCTCTGAATTCAGGTCCTGTCCCTCCCTCTGGAAGAAGTTCATGCAGCCATATCCCAGAAAAGGGCACCCCGCCATGCCGTAACGGAATGAAGTTTGCAGGCCATGCCATGCCGCCTCCCCCTCCGTTTTTCATGGCCACTGGACAGTGAAACATATATATAGATGAAGCTCGGTCAATAGATGAGGACCACCAAAATCAGAAATTATTAGCATTCTCCAGCACAATTTTATGATTCTAATGATTTTTTATTAGACCATATAGGAAATTCATTTTCAGGTCGTTTATCTTTTCATTCTTGTGATAATGTTTTGTGTTCTTTTGGACTAAGGAAAAAAATAATTTCTAACACTATTCACTTGTGGCATCCTTCTCAATCCTTTTACAGAATAAATTAATATATAAGATGGAAATCATATGGGCATACACATCATTGGTACTTATCTTATTATGTACACAGGCTAAATATTTCACCTATCAATGGTAATAATCTAACAAGAATGAGCAATGATAAATGAGGAGAACTTTGTTGGATTTTGCTATACAAGCAAATCTAAAGCTAATTTAAAACACTAAATGGGTTCACACACATGGACTTGGGCCCTAAGGTGTGGAGGCTTAAATGACTATTAAGTATTCTAGGGTTTGTACTCTATAAATAGAGTAAGATAATACAACCCTAGATCTAGATCTGAATCAGTTTTAGAGAATAGCCAGAGAAAAGAAATCATTTCTTAGTGATTCAAGCGCCCACATGCTGCTCCATCACCTCGAGGATAGTTTGGAAGATCTGCGATTCTTGTGTGCATACTTCTCTGCAAATCCACAAGGTACGATCTTACTGGTTATATTAATTTAGTAATTAAATTGAATATTCTAAATCACATGATGATTCTTGCTTCCGTTGATTATTCTACAAGACTACAATTGGTATCAGAGCATGTGTGTGATTAAATTTTCAATTTGATCTAAACAATTTCATGTATTTTGGTGTTTGATTAGCAATATGGCACCTAGGTTTTCTATATTTGTTGATTCACATGTTTGCATGTTTAATATGATTTTTTGTTTATGGATGGTTACTCAATAATTGTGGTTTGCCCTTCAATGCATGGTAGAGTTTTCTGTGTATTTCATCGGTTTGTAACAAGGGGACTAATCATAAGATTAGGTTTCCTTCTTGATTTATTTTTTCCATCATCTAGAATTCTTGTACACCCTTTTATTAGGGTATAGGATTATTTTGTGAAATTTTGAGAGACCCAATGAGCAAGCGAAGAGAAGAAGAAGAACCGCGGAGAACCTTGTACGCGAGGCTTGTTTGCACATTCTTTGCGGGAGGCCTCTGAGACATCAGTGACAAGCGGCCAGGGGTTAGAAGGCGCAGGAAGAGACGACTACGCGGACAAATTTCAGGCGAACCACTGCCGGGCAGGCCCCCACGGCCCCACAAGCGGCTGCTGTGGAAGCTGCGTGCCTCCACTCAGCGTGGTGAGCTCGTGGAGAGGGTTTTGGCCGTCGGATTTTGCAGACTTCCTCCTTCAGACGTCACACTTTTATGGGTGGCTTCGTTCGGGTGGCAGCACACGTATGATGGCTTTGACGGCTAGGGTTTCATATTGTGTGTTTAGAGTTTTGGGTTTTAACTCAAATCTCTTCAATTTTGGGCCTCTAAGCCCAGGTAAATTGAACCCAAATGGACGGGCTGGACCAAAGCTGGACGGGATTAATAACAATGGGCTCAAGTGTTATTGGGCTTGTGTTTTTTTTTCTTTCTTAGGAAAACCATGGATTGGGGCTTTTATATTTATTCATATATTATTTTTTTATTCATGGATGATTAAATTATATTTGGTAACATGCTTTAGTTGTGATAACATGACATATAGACTAGGTGGTGCCATATTATCTTGCATCAATGATATACATGTGCATAATTAAGTTTTGATTTTTTAAATCTAGATAAATATAATTATAGAAAAATCCTTTAATTTTTGTGGGTCCAAATAATACAAAATGGTCTGTGAAGCCCCATCAGATAATCATGATCGAGTTTGTGGATTGGACCTAAATAATTTAAATCTTAATTAAGATTGACGGTCCTACCTGCAACTCTTAGAGATTAAGAGAATTTTAAAATTAAACAATGATTCAAAAACCACGATAATTTTATTAACCTCCAACGAGCTCTAATAATATTATTATGGGCCATATGAACAATGATTGAAATGAAAGTGTATTATCTAGGAAGGTTCTATCTAAGAAGATTGGGATGTAAGTAGTCCGGTAAGTGACCCCCCCAATTTTTTTGGACTTGACTTAGTTGGATACTATTCATTTTATGATCAAGTTTTAGTTTGTTATAAATGTCTTTGTAACACCCCGAAATATACCCTAGCAGTTTTCGGACTTGTTTAGGGTATATTAAAAGCTAAATGGAATATTTCGGAAATAAAATAAGAGACCCGAAATTAATATTAGAGCCAAGGGTAAAGTGGTCATTTACCACTTGAGGACCTAGTGGTCATAAATGGGAAAGACTAGGATTTAATGTCTAAAATGCTTGAAAATGAAATGTAAATAGAAGGAGTTATGGGATTCAAGGCAATTAGAGAAAAGATGGAATAGAAATAATAAAGAATGGAAGGGCTTAAGTGCAAAAATGAGAAAAGAGTTTAAAAATGGAAAGGCCAAACATGGCCTTAGCAAAAAAATGGGATAAGAGCAATTGGTCTCTCATTTTTGAGAGACCAAAAACGTAAAAGAGAGAGAAGAAGGGGAGAAGAAGAAGAAGAGGAAGAGAAGAGAGGAAGAAGGAAGTTGTGAGGCAGGTATGAAACTATGAATTCTTGTATGAATTTCCATACAATTGCATGGTTAGTAGTTTGCCCCAAACCTAGGGTTTGTTAGGATTTCATCATAACCAAAGTTTTCTTGAAAGTAGGGTTGGTAAAACTCTAAATGGCACAAGATGAGTATGAAATCCTCCTTTTGAGGAGGGATTCATGGTTAAATAGCAAGTAATTAGGTTAGGGTTTAGGAAACCAATACTAATTAACTTTATAATTGGTTTATGTATGGGTTATAGCCCATATATTATAGTTGTTTTAAGGAGGAATTCAAGATAGGTTTTGGTGTAAGATAAGTATAGAGTTGATTTTGGTAGCAAGCCATGGGAAAATGGGAGAAAACCACCAGTGCAGTCGTTCAGGGAGACTGTGCAGTGCTAGAACAAGTTGTCTTGAGTACAGGTTTAGATTCCACAGTAGATTTTGGTCAGCACATGCCGTGCAATTCAGGCTGTCTGGGGTACACCTGCTACTGTTTTGATGCGGTGTTCGTATTTTAGCCATAACTTGCTCATTTCTTATCTGAATTAAGTGATTCAAGTGGCTAATTAAACTAGACTTCAATGAAAACCAAACATCCAGAAATAGGCATCGTCAAATTCTGACTCTAAGTGGCCTAGAAATTCACTGAAGTGAAATTTATGTGCAAGCCAATTCATCAGTTTGATCATAAGTAGTCGAGTTGTTTAGAACATAACTCCGAGTTTCGGGGCTCGATTTGGGTGATTCTAGTTGGAGAGAGAACCCTTAGCACCTTAGCTTTAAAGGGTCTGAAACGAAGTGTCAAATATGGAGTCAAGACACTGGAAAATGAGTAAATACAAACTGTCCCCCGATTGTAATGTCGGTAAAATTGACTAGTTTGGCACGAAATGCCATAACTTTAGTTTGGATGATTCGTTGGAATGATTCGATTTCTAAGTAAAATAGATTCATAGAGGAATAAGAATACATAGATATGATATGAATATAGGATTATATGATATGAATATATGATGGTATACCTAAATGAATAGATAGAATATATATGAACAAATGATAGAAATGCGTAAATGCTAGAGCGATAGAGAGAAGTAAAAGATGACAAAGCACAATAATGAGTACAAGTACACAAATGATAAGTACATATATGAATATATGAATGAGTAAAATCATACATGAAAGGAATATAGAAAGTACAAGAATAGCTAAATCATGATGAAAGCATTATAAAGGATATGATGTATAAATGATATAAAGGGATATGAATAGATAAAGATATTTATGAATATATGAATACAAGAGTGCATAGATGCATTCATGATATATGATAGACAAAACTAAATGATGAAAGATATGAATATATGTATTATAGAGAAATATGAGAACCATAATATGAAGCTACGGATATGAACGAATATAAGAATTAAAGTAATGATAGTATATATTGCATAGCAATTATGATAACAATATTTATTCATGCTTATGAGATATGTACGCAAATGTAATAAAGTTGATTGTGGCAGAGACCTGGTAGAGGGATAGATAGGCATGCCTATATAGGGAAGATCATAATGCGGCATATGCATAAGCAGATATCGAGGCCGTTTGGGTGATGACATAGATCCGTTTGGATCACGGTGGCCGAAAAGTGCATACATAGTACATGACATAAGGTCAGCATCTCGTACAATGATGATACCTTCGGTATAAGCGGATAGAGATCACTGTCTCGTGCGATGATAGTACCTTAAGTGCATGGTTATTTCCGTATCAGCTACAAAGGTATTTGTAGACATGACTAAAAATGACATATATAGAATATATGACATGATATGAAGCATAGCAACATATACGATGAAAGTATAGACAATTACAAGAACAGAGTAAAAGTCTGGTGACGATATATGAAAAGTACAGTATATGAAAAGCATATGAAAAGTACAGTATATGAAAAGCCGCAGTATATAGATATCATATGAAAGTATAGTATATGACAGTATAAGATGAAAAGCACAGTATATGACTATCATATGAAAAGTATAACAGGAAAACAGTATATGAAATGAACAGTACATGAATATAGGTATATGAAAATAGTACATGAACAGTACATGAATACAGTATATAGAAATACAAGTATAGTACACGAAAGGATATGAACATTAAAAGTACAAAAGTAGAAGAAAGAGAAGAGAATTATATGAAAAGAAGTATAGTATATGAAAACACATGAAAACATATATGAAACATGATAGTATATGATATGATAGTAAAAGTATAAGATGTTGTACTCCCTACGGGAGATGAAAGATGAGATAGAAATTTCACGTATCACGAAAAATAAAGATATGATCTGAAGTATTGACTGGCCAACACGAGAAAGAATCACAAAAATGCGAGAAGCCTGAAATTATATGATAGAATAAGAGCGTCTGAATGTATGCGTATATGAATAAGTACATGGAATCTGATAAGTCATAAACGGAAAGATGAGAAGTATAGGAATATGTAAAGTATAGAAACAATGAATACAGTAAAAGTATAGATAAAAGATATGCCAAAGACATAGACCATGTAACGGAAAAAGGTTGACATGCAATAGGCATGTAAGAAGATAAGTAATTAAAGTTATTGTAAGATGAATAGATATATGAAATGCATATGTATAAGCTTGTGACGGTCACCATTGGTGGTTGTCCATGCTTATGTTCCCACTAAGTGTAAAGCTTAGCACAGGTGTTCAATCCGTGTAGGTACCGAAGAGGAGCGAAGGGCGGGGACATTCCACATCGTGAGAAGCGGGGCGTCTGAGATAGGTGCTCACCGGCGCCTACTTCACTCAATCTACGATATTTTGTAATAGGAAATGTATGTAAATAAGTAAGTTTCAGTATATGTGTGTATAGATTGTGGTGGACACCACTCAGATGATAGTTCTTTTGTATATGTAAAATGATTTTGTTATTCTGAAATTGTTGTATACCTGATCTGAAAATGCATTTACGAGAAGAATAAATTCGATAAGAGTCGGTATACGTTATATAGTATAGATAGTATCACGCCCCAGACTTCGGTTCGGATCAGCTAATCGGGTCGGATTGGAATCGGGGTGTGACAGTCTTGCCCACCGTAAGCATTTATTATGGAAACTAAATTATTGTTTACAATAAAAAGCAAATATATTTTTGTTTTGGATTTACTAAATATATGTTTATTTTATAATATCTTGGGTTAATATTAGTGTGCCTGATGTATAAATTTTTCTTCGAAGGAAAATGGCATATTTCAACCCTCTAGCTATGATTTTGAATCAAAAACCATTGGATGAAATAACTTTGGCTGGAAAGCAGGAACTTATACATCGTTACGGATAATGAGAAAATCAAGTTTGTCTGAATGCCCACAAGCGGCTATCTGGAAGTGGTGCTAATGATATAACAAAAGCGAGAACATGCGACTTGGGAATGCCCAAACACTTCACTTCGGTCTTATATTCTTGCTAATTTGTGGGTCATTTGAGGCATCGATAACGCACTCTCAGCAGTGGAGTAGAAATGCTCCAGACTCTCGAAGGGATGTTTGCTAAAGAAATCTTGCCGAGTATTTAACATCAGCGATTTGATTAACACGTATGGTAGGTAGGCGTGTGAAGGGTCAAATTGTTTAGCGGAATGATTTCACATATCGTCGGCGGAAGTGATGGGGTAAAACTTGAGAGATGAAGGCCGATCTCATGCTGCGATCCTTTGCCTAAACATTTTAATCGGTTCAAAGTCAGTACAATATGCATAAGATGGATCGGCTCGATTCGGTGTCACGTGAGCTTGAAAATGTTGAGCAGTCTCTCAGCCCGAGGCGGTATCGAATTTTAGGGTTAATTAAACCTAAAGGAAACCTAAAGGTGGAAATGAAACATGAAAAAAAGAAGAGCGGTAATACCGGTTACCGTCGGATCTGATGAAGAAAGCCAGAAAGCGAGTGCTTGGTGCGGGCCAGAAAGGACAACGAAGCAGTTGCACAAAGGCCGCAAGCAGGTATGGGTGATTTACTTGTTGTTGAGGCTTGTTTAGTGGAAATTTTAATGATAAATGGATCGATGATTTAGACCACAATCATGTTTGTTACACTCTTTGTAGTGGTTCAAACATAGCTACGTCTGTGAAGAAGGACAAAGATACTTGAAACCCAGGAGCAGGAGCTAATCTCTGTAAAATATGGACCAGTTGTTTATTTTTGAATAATAGGACTATGTTTAGAAGGTTGTTTATTTGCTCCAGAATTTCAAGAGAATTTGGTTTAATCGGTTGTTTAGTTGAACACGGTTTGTGATCTGGAGTTTAATTCCTCGATTTGATAAAGAAGTAAATCTTCTTTTATTTGTTTTGGTGATCTTATGAATAATCTTTATTTTTAAGTCCCTTGTCTATGATATAAATACCATTGAAATTATTTGAAAATGAACATAATCCTGCCTTGCGAAAAGGAAAGTATCAAATGAAACTTACCTTTGGCATTTGCGATCAGGTCATATTAATCCTAATAGGATACATGGTTTGGTGAAAAGTGGGATTTTTAAATTCCTAGCATTTGAACCTATACCCGATGTGTGAATCTGTTTGGAAGGTAAAATGACAGAATTATGAGGCGAAAGGATATTCTGTAATAAACCGCTGGAATTGGGTGCATACGTGTATGCGGCCCGATCACGTGTTAATTTAGGAGTGGGCGCTGAGTATTTTGTCACTTTACGGATGACTACTCAAGATATGGTTTTGTTTACCTAATGCATGTAAAAAGTCAAGAGCACTTTTGATAAATTTCGAAATATAAAGGGTGGCGGAAAAACAATTGGTGTCCGTATCAAACGGCTTAGTCGATGAGGCGGTGAATACTATACGGAAGTTTAAGTTTTACTTAACTCAAGAGGGGATAGTTTCACAACTGTTAGCCCCTGGAATACCTCAGCAAAATGGAGTTGTAGAAAGGAGAAATAGAACTTTCCTAGACATGGTGAGATCGATGCTTAGTTATTCATCTCTACCTATATCGTTTTGGGGATATGCCTTAGAGACTGCTACATACTTATTGAACTTGATTCCTTTACAAATTAGGTTTTAAGACACCCGTTGAATTGTGGAATGGTATGGCTTTAGTTTAAACCATATTCGTATCTGGGGTGCTCTGGTGCATGTCTTGAGAAAGGAACCACATAAGTTGGAATCTCGTACTAAAGTATGTTTGTTTATTGGATACCCTAAAGGAACGAAAGGTGGACTTTTTATAGTTATCACGGAAGAGAAGTTATAGTGGCTAACAATGCAAAATTCTTCGAGAAGACTATGTAAACAGAGGAATTTCAAGCCCAGGAGTAAGGTAATTCATGAGGAGAGCTGACTCGCTCCAAGAATCGCCTATACTTTTTAATTTGGACCTATTATTGCCATTGAGCAATGTGTTCAGCGAGGGAAAATGAAAATATGCTCGAAGGTGAACAGCGAGTGGAACAGTAGTGAAACTGATAGGTAGGTATCTGAGTGGAACGAACAACCAGAAAATCAAATTCAAAATGATCAAGAGGATCTTCTTGTAGAACCACAACACCCAGTGGAGCTTTGGCGTAGTGGGAGAACGACACGCAAGCCATCGAGATATCTCTTGTTGGGCGAATCGTACCAAGCTATAACCATTGATAGCGAAGAGGATCCCGTAAATTACAAAGATCTGTTAGGATGTTGATGCATAGAGTGGCTCAAAGTCATGGACCGTGAGATGGATCTATGTATTCTAACTAAGTCTAGTCTCTCGTAGAGCTTTTGAGGTAAACTATAGGGTGTAAGTGGATCTCTGAGAAAAGACGACCGGATGGGAAGGTAAAACCTTGAAGCTAGATTGGTGGCAAAAGGTTATACCCAAAGAGGGGATGGGTATGAAGAAACCTTTTAATGGTAGCCATGCTAAATCCATCAGGTTTCTTTAGTTGTGGCTGCGAGTCTAGATTACGAGTTTGGCTGATGGATGTAGCTTGACATTTTAAATGGCGGTTTAGAAGAGGACATCTAAATGCGGCAACCGAAGGGTTCATAGCTAGGAGAGGCGAAGAACCGCATGGCATGTAAGTTCTGAAAAGGTCATTTATGGACTAAAGTAAACATCCATAACATGGAACATTGGGTTTGTTCAAGCCATAACTTTATACGGTTTTGAGAAAGTCTTGATGAACCTTGTGTTTTACAAAAAGGATCTAAGGTACAAAAGTACTTTTCTCAGTCCATGAGATGACATTTTACTAATTTGAAATGACATAGAGGTTATCAAGTGTAAAAGGATGGCTGCAAAAGCAATTTGATATGAAAGATTTGGGAGAAGCCAACTATATTCTTGGAATCAAACTTCTACGAGATCGGAAGAATAAGGTGTTGGCATTATCTCAAGCTTCATATATAGATAAAAATTCTAGCTAGGTTCATCATGGAAAATTCCAAGATGTATCCCGTCTTTCAAAACAATGAGTCATCCTTCTTCAAAGGCAATCATCCCAACATTCAATGAATGAACGATAGCAAGACACGTCAGAGGTAAGTTCCATATGTCAACATATCAAGAGCATGGATCTACACAATTATTAAACGAGTATCATCCAACCCAGAACTGTCTAATCGGACCCATCACAACGTTATTCAATATCAAGAGAACGGTGAAGAACAGAACAACGTCTCGGCGGTTCAGAACCATTATCAAACGATCAGCGATCCATTCAGAAACCATCATCGGATACGCGCATCAATAAAGACTGGTCAGATGAGGGTCGGTCGGGTCGTCTTCATTACTCACAACCTGAAGGAACGGTTTCGTCAACACGAATGAAAGACATCTGGCGAAGTCCTTTAACGATCCCTTCAATATTGAGTATCACGAAACGATCAGGCGGTGCATTACCCTCTTTATTGTGATAATAGTGGGCCGTAGTACAAATTAAGGAACCGAGGTATCACAAGAAATAAAACATAGAGAAAGTACTCATTTGATTCTGATATCAATGAGAGAGGAGAGGTGTTACTAAAATAGCATCAGAGGAAAATTTAGCGGTACGCATTTACAAAGACACTACCCGTTTGAGTTTTCGAAACATGTGACTATATGGGTGTTAAGAGTCTACCGCATTTGCTTTAAGGCAAATGTGGAGTTTATTCGTTTTTTTAGAACAACATGATGTTATTATATTTTTATGAGTTTAATTTTTAATACAATATGAGGTATTCTTCTATATTATTGTCCACACGATATTTTATGATAAGTGATTAATTATAAAAGAGTATATGATCATATGAATACGCTCATGTACATACATAATCATAGGTTCCTGCTAATTAATGAATAAGATCACGCCATTAAACAAAGTCACGCCTTTATCAGACCGCAATATTTTATGAAATAATATGTCTTGGTTATTATAAAATATTGGTGCAAATTATGCTTACTGATAGGATCAAAGTGAGATTTATTTAAAGTTAAATTTCTCTGTAAAGGAAATAAATCCTCAAGCAATATTTCGTTATTATTCTTCAACTCGAGTTTATTATAGATAGGTATTTAAATGATTATTGTTCTTTGATGTCAATAAGTGAGGTCTATTTAAACGACTAATATCTTGATGATTTGGGAGCAAGATTATTTAATTGCCGTATTATGAAATAAAAATATGGAATTGTATGAAATATCCTCTTAATATGTTTAAGCATTGGATGTTATGAAGCCAACGCAAGGCATTCATCCATTAGAGAAACTGGATAAATCAAGAGAATAAATAATTGATTGATTGATAAAAAATCTTATCAATTAATTCATTGATATTTTAGCAAAGGAGAATAACATAATATTTAATATTATTAACTTTCGAGTTCAATTCGGCTTTTAGTTGAATAAAGACTAGATTAGATAATCGCTGGCAATTATCGTGGAGCCTTGATTAATGATAACCGTAGGGATCCCAAACTAGCTCGTGATAAATGGTGGAGCTTGATATCACATTTTTACAAAGAAAGAACTTGACTTCTGTTTTTATAGCAAGAGGGAGATTGTTGATTTTTGCTATATAAGCAAGTCAAGTTTCGTTTGCATAACACTAAATGGGTTCATGGACTCGGGCCCTATGCGTGGAGGCCCAAATGGCTATTAAGTACTTAGGTTTGTACTCTATAAATAGAGTAAGATAATACAACCTGTATCTAGATCCGAATCAATCGAATCGAATCATTTTAGAGAATAGCCGAAAAGAAATCCTTTCTGAAGCATCTGCGCCTACACGCCGGCCTTCCATCACCTCGAGGATAGTTTGAAGATTCGCGGTTCTTGCATGCATACTTCTCTGCAAATCCACAAGGTACGATCTGATTGATATTAGTTTAGTAATTAAATTGAATATTCTAAATCACATGATGATTCTTGCTTCCGCTGATTATTCCTACACTTTCAACCATAAAAGGACTTAAAGACATTTCTTCCACTATGATATAGCAGGGATACAAATATATTGACAAATTGAAGTGAAAAACCATCACCCCATGAAATTATGAGTAAAAAGGTATTTGGAATAACCTATAAAACCTTAAGCCTCAAAACAAAATATAACAACTATAAATTCTTCTCATTTCTCTAACTTTTCTTTACTCTATTTCAACTCCTTTTATATAAAAAAAAAACCCTAATACCATTTATATTGGTAGAGTTAGAAGTACTAAATATTAATTAGCTTAATATATACTTTTGGTACTTGTCTATTGCCAAAGTTGAAATGAGAAAAATTAAGATTATACTACAAGAAAAAGATGGCGAATGAAGCCATGGGCCCTCCGCTTTATTAATTACAAGAAAAGACGGACAATGGCGCTTTGCATCCTCTTCGCCATTGACATTATAAATGTTTGTGAAAGATGACGCTTTCAAAAAGTGTCATCTTTGATTAATATATGACACTTAGCAAATATCATCTCGAATGTCAAGTAATACAATGACACTCGTGAAAAAAACTATCTTTGAATTTTTTTATTATCAATAACACTTCAATAAATAATGTTATCTTTGGACACATTTTAAAATAGTAATTATATCCTATACTAAAATAATTGATTTACATTCCAAAAATAAAAAAGCATTCCTTTATAATAAACAAAAGAAAAATTATAAGTTATAAAATTAAATAGAAACATTTAGAAATTTTTATATACACAACGAGTCAAACAATTAATTTGACTACTTATGAAAAATAATTATACACAATTATTAATTATATCAAAATATTACAATAACAATTTATGATTCCTCAAAAAAAGAATGATGAGTCTAGTTATAGATATAATCTTCATGGTTTTTGGCATTCGACCTTTTATAATTTCCTTCATAACCTGCAAAACATTTTGCTTCTTATCAAATCAGGGCGTGATGCAAATGAAACCTTAAAAAAAAAAACTCCAAATATTTTCCATTTTTTTTTTCTCGAGATCCAAATAAGGCCAAAAATGCAAGATAAAGTGGAAAAATAGATAATCTACCTTGCTTGAGACTATGGCAAGTGGATTGAAGAGCTTGGCACTTCTCGATCTTCACATTGTAGTTGGATCTGAGGAGCAGAATTTCTACGACATAGTTTATGTAGTCCTGAGAAACTAGAACAAAAAAACAAAAGGGGGAAAATTATGAATGAATTGAAAAATGAGAGAAAAAGAAGAAACAAAGTATAATCTTGTAGATCTTATCGAAAGAAAAGAGTAGACTCTCTAAATTATCAAGAAGCTGCTATCATTTCTCCTTCCACTTTTCAAAATTCACGAAGAAGAAAATGGTGATGAAAAAACATGGATAATAAGAAAAAGAAAATCATTTTTTAATAGAGATTTATTACTCAAGACAAAACCCCATAAACTCCATTCATCGGTCCATGACTCCCCTTTCTTGCCTGACAAGCCTCCACAAAAACCTAAAATGACCCCTCTACTTAGACAAAGAAATCATGCTCTTTTATACCCTCATAAAACATTTGGTAGTCGTGCTAATGATGCATGTGGAGCACGTAGTAATCAAAATTACATTCAAACATTTTCTTCTTGTTAAGGAATATGTCACGCAAATGGAGCAAAGCACACCAAACAAGCCAACATTCAATAAAAACTGCTCCCACCTTATACCTATTCTTCGATCCAAATTAGTGCCTTCACAAAAAGAAGTTAAACATTGTAATGCGTAATCCACCGTCATTTAAAAGTGGCATGCAAAACCGTGAAATTTTTTAGTACAATAGTTTGTTCGAGACTCCATTCTGAACTTAATTTGGAAAATATATGTTAGAAATGGGTTTTGGGGCCTCGCGCAACCGCTTATTTGATTGAAGCTCATGCAAAAGTATGACGCTATCGCTTAAATTACAAATACGCTTTAAATATTTTGACCATGGTTCAAGTCAAGTAAGATCGATCAATTTAATTCCTGGATGGTCCCCGAGATTTATCGATCAAGTAGTTGTATCAGTCTCTGTAACACCGATACGCAAAAATAAGATGATTAAAATATTTTAAAAATTATTATAATTTAATAGAAATTATTATAAAAATAGATATAATTTAAGTAAGCTAAAAATTTAATAAAACAAATTCCTTTTATATTTAAAACTGCTGTATCAAAAACCCGTAAACTAAACATGTTTTTCCGTTTTCTTGTTATCCTTATTATTGTTAAGAATAAAAAACAATAAAAAATAATAAACAATATGCCTTAAACATGTTTTCCTTGCTTCTTATTTTTAAAGAAAAAACACTTTAAAAATAAGAATAAAATAAACCCGTGTTTTGAAAATCGTTGTAAAAAAAATATGAACCAATAGGTCAAAATCTTATTTGAGGTCAAATAAAAGACTTAAAATTATCTTTAATTTTAATTTTAATCGAAATTAAGATGTTGGTTCCCAAATCAGAATTCGTGAATAACCAAGTGGTGGCATTTTCCGTAATTATTTACCAGATCATAACCCATTTTTATGAAGTGCCCAATGAAGGGTACTCAAAGTCTCAAACCGATAGTTCTCTGCTTCATCAGCCTTCAACCCTCATCTCTCCTTTCTTCTTCAGAAAGCTTAATCATGAGTCTATGGATTCTCTCGCTCTCTCTACTTTCTCCTCATGCGTCATATTCAATAAGTTTCTTCCATTTCTTCGTCTTCCATTTATGGAAATTTTTTAATTTTTTTTTGTGATGGGTAAAATAGCCTTTTGGTACTCATGAAATTTGTTCATTTCTTTGTGAGTTTCTAAGAGAATCAGATTTAAAAAAATGGTTTTTTTTGTTGTGATGGGTAAAAACATATTGAGAATGTACGGAATCGACTTTTTCATTCTCTAAGGAGACCGAGTCTGATCGAAGTTCAATCCCGACCAATGACCATCCGAAGCTCACCATTTAGTAATCGAGCCCGTCGACGAAGTACCGAAATTGATCGATCGTATCTAGTAGCTCGAACCCTGCGCACTCCCAGATTCGCACCGGTGTGACCCACAGCTTCGAACCCGATTTTGACAGATATAATTGTGTGGCTCTAGGTCACAGTCCTCGATGTTCGATCTGATCTGGGGTCTCACTTGCGATGCAGATGTCCTCAACTCCTCCTAAACTTAGTAAAAGCAAGATGTAATATATTTCTCACAGCAAAAGCACACATAATCTCTTTACTCAGTTTGGGCAACCACCATCCACAAGGCTGCCCAGATGCAAGTGATTCTAATCGTGATCTGATCTCAAGGTTTATCAACATTCTTATGTAGTACGAGACTTCACCCACGGTAATCTTCCTTGAAACTCATGGGATTCAGAAGGAACTCCCTCCATTCCCCTCTCTAAAGCATCGCACACCCATACCTATATTACATCAATATAAGATGAATAAAATAAAGTTCACCAAAGGTGAAAGGCTTTTAAGGTGAAATACCTCAATGTAGTATCTACACTCCATACTCACTCAAAGACGCCTGGATTCCACTTGTTCTTCTTCAAGCCTCGCTCCCCGAAAACTGTGGCCGAGAACTTCCAATGCCCCGAAAGCCCAGATACAGCTGGATCATTTCTCCTAATATGACTCAACCCCACCTTTTGATTAGTACCTAAAGTTATTTCTGTTCTTTATATCGTATAGTCTTTGAGGCTTTTGCGCACTAATCATGTCAATAATACCACCCAAAGTGTTCAGTCTTCTTAGTCATTTCACTTATGCCGCTTAGAGGTTATTTTGGTCGTTTTATGTGCTGTGACACTTCAGAGTTCAATATCGAGATATGTGCTGAACCATGAAGATCGAACTCATATTTATCACCTTCAAACATCCTGCAAAATCCAACAATGAAGGAATGCGCAAGCTGAGAAGAAATGATGCAAAGAGGATGCAAAGTAGCAAGCAGTTGAAGAACATGTGCAAACCCGTGAATTTCGCTAAGATTGCACTACCGATTAAAATTTCGCACCATAGCTTAAAATTGCGAATTTCCAGTCGAAACTGAGAAATTCCTGCCAGTTTAAAATCTCGCTATTCACTGTCTCTAGCGAAATTACACACTTCGCTTATCTCAAAATCTTCGCTTGTTAATGAATCTCATGAGCTTTAACAAATTCCTCTAAATGCACAAATCACAAAGGCATAGCTTAATTGATTCAAGATCTCTCAGGCACTCACACATCTAGGCGAAATCTCGCTATCTAGGGCTAAATTTCGCTTACATAAATAAACTGGGTCCGTGATAAATAACCATCCGCCTTTGTCATCTTTGTAATTAATGCAAACCGACCTCATTTTGGTGTATTACTTTTTGTCCCTTATTTTAGCCAAATGTTAGGCTTTCTGTATTTTCACACATTGCGGTCTATATAAACTTCCATAGTTTTTGTAACCCTAAGCAACTTGAAGGAATCTTTTCAATAATTTTTACTTTATAAATATCTCCTGCAATTCACTGTGGTTTTGGCTTTTCTCTTCTCTCTCCTTTCTCTCATTTTCTAGGGCTACTCAAACAACCCTCTGAGGATGACAACTCAAGAGGATGCCGCTGCTTCCTTAAATTGAAGATGGGCTAAGGTAGCTAGCTTGGTCAGGGGCAATTTCACAGTTGTCCTCATGTGTTTAATGCCACAGTACTGTATTTATGGCTCCCATCTTCTCAAACTAGGTTGAATATCATTTAATGTCATTAATTTGGCCAATACTTACTATGTTTAGGATACAAAGGCATATTTATTGCTAGGATGCACTCGTGGTGTTTTAGATGGTCTTTACGAGCCATCAAAATGATGTCAATGTTGTGGTTTCAAATCAAAAGGGGCCGATGCATGTCGCCTGTGTCGATCAAATAGAGTGATTCTAGTATTAGGGTTTGCTGGGTTAAAAACAAAGATCCGGTTATGGCTTGGACTATAGGTTGCTTGTCATAATGCGAGGATAAAACCCGATGACACTTGTTTGCCCTATGTTATAAAGCTAGTGACCTAAACCTTCAAAGTTACCTTTTCACTAATTTCGCTTGCAATTAATCTTAAGTCAAACAACCTACAATCGTTTTTTAAACAAAATCCAAAAATCCAAATTTAAAAGCTTCACCATTTTCAACACCGATGCGTAGTCATTCATAGATGAAAACTCCATCCCCGTGTTTGACTCTAGATTCCGCTTATACTCGGCAAGAGTTTGACTACAAAGCAGTAGGAGGAACTTAGACTACAAATCTTGTTGATTCCGAATCACTCCTACCGTGGCACGGTAATCAAATTCTATTTTATGTTTTTCCTTTCAACAAATGCCAAATCTAAATAGGGAAACTTAAGCTGATCAAGAATCCTCATCAAAATGTATCCTAGAAAGTTTATAACTCTAGTTTGAAAGCTTGGGATGCTCAGATCTTCCGAGAGATTTGATTGTTATCCTCTCGCCAAATAGATCTTTAGGCTCCATTGGTTACTTGCTCCCCCAAGTTCCTCGGGGCCTCCCAAGTCAAAGATACTCATGTGTGCCCCACGGCTGCCCTATTTCCAGTTAGGACATCTCATGTCTAGCAAATATCCTACAACATAGGATAAAGCCTTAGTTTGAATCACATCCTGGTCCTATTAAGGACTTACTCTGAATTTCCATCAAATCTTCATTAATTTCGATCTCCTAAGTAGCTAATTCTTATAGAACCCTTTGATACGGTAAGATATGGACAATTATATCAAACCTAACATTCTCCCCTCTTTGTCTATATCTTCAGCAAAATAATTCTTAAAGAATGAAGACACACACTCAAGCCTCCCTTATTTTCCTTCTTTTTTTTTTTTTTCAGGGAAGGTAAGTGGATAAATGCCTTAAAGGTTCGAATCCGCCGATGGGGCTTATCGAGATCGGTGGGGACCTCATCTAGCTTCATATGTTTCATACCCCCATGGATGACTGTAGTGATTCATACTCTTGAAGCATCCAACCCTTGGTGAAATGCTCTACTAGTTGATCTTTAGTGGATATGTGCCTAAGATAAATGATTTTGTCCTCAACCATGTTCCTCGACTGAAGCAGCTCCTATGCCAATCTGGCTGGCTCGAACAATAATTGATTTTTCGAGATATTGATAGCAAATTCCATGTTGTTACAAAGAGTGTTCGGATTTCCAAAAGTCTCCATAGTCTTTAAGAAGATTTTCTATCCAAATGAGTTGTGTGCATCCACTACCAATCATGCCAACCTCACGTGGAAAGTGGTATGCGCTTCTATTTTTTATGTTGAATTAAGACACAAGGTCGCTTTCCCCAAGGAAGAAACACCCACCGTAAGTACTTTGTCATCCGAGCTTCCAGCCTTATCAACGCTACAACATCCTACTAGGCTAGTCATGGTGTCCTGTGTACTTACAGGGCACCATAGTCTCGTCATTTCACCGACACAATCGATAATCTCTCTTGATCGCAGGAGATGACTATCCTTGGGCTTTCGGGTCTCTCTCTACAAACTCCCACACTATAACACACGTTTGACTCCGCTTGCACCAAAAATAACAAGCTTCCAACGCGCTTTTACAGTAGAGTCAGATCAACACTCACTGTTTCATCTTTAGTAATCTCACACGGGTCCTTTACTGAGGTCTTTTGATTTCTCATATACCAAGTCCGAACTCACCGACCAGATTCTAGCATATATTTCCATGAGATAAAAATCCATGAGTTGGATTCATAGTCGTGACCAAGACTCGTAAAATATGTGTAAGTTCTCCGACCAGCTTCTCCATTTCAAATTTCAGGCTCATGTGTCTTACAAACTTTCCACCAGGTGTTGGAATGCGTAATTCCTTGAAGACTATGTCACCCACAAATATTTGAAGGGCAATTACTCAGCTTTTAACTTTTTCGAGTGAAGAGAGCAATGGTCCGCTCCCTCGCATGTAAAGTCCTCTCTCACCTTTTGTGGAGGTTTTCCGTGAGTCTCTCATACAAAGCTCTTGGAGCTTGTTTTAGCCTATAGAGATCATTTTTTAGTTTGTAAACATGATTAGAGTGAAGAAGATCTTCAAACCCTTTAGGTTAAGCTACAAACACTTCTTCATGTAGATACCCATTTTAAAAAGCACTTTTGACACCACCTTATAAATTTCGAACTCGAGTGTAAGAAATGCCAATAGCGCATAAATTGACTCAAGCTGGCTACTGTGCAAATGTCCCATCAAAATCTACTCCTTCACTTGAGTGTATCCTTTAGCAACTAGACAACCTTTGTTTCTAGTGATGTTTCTCTCTTCATCTGTCTTGTTCTTGAAGATCCACTTGGTCCTAATTAAATTTTCATATTAGGGCTTTAGAACTAAATCCCAGACTTCATTATGTCCGAACTATGATAGTTCTTCCCTGATAGCCTGGATCCAGAACTCATCGTTCATAGCCTCCTTGTAATTTTTTAGTTAAATTGTGGAGGTGTAGCAATCATGCCAAGGCCTACTATTCTTTGTGGTTTACCTTAGAACGCCCCTCGCCCTGACACTCGCTCTAGATCTCCCAAAATATCAATGGTAGGATGGTTTTTATGAATCTTCTTAGGAAGGCTCTCAACTGGATGCCATGTTCAACACTATCAGGTCATCCCGCTGCTGTAGAGTCCTTTGTCAGTCCTGGACATCGCCTTTAACCAGGTGCTCAACTGACGGAGCACCCACGGATTGTCGAGTCTTCTACTCAAGAATTGACACTCATAGGAGGATCTTCTAGTCTAGACATAAGTTCAATTAATAAGATAATCATTAACTTGCACATTAGTTGGATTCCCGTCACAGCCTTGGTTATTTTATTGTACACCCTATAAGCACAACTATTTGTGTAGTACCCTAGAAAGACACTTTCATCCCTCTTAGCATTGAACTTGCATTTCTTTGTTCCTCGCTATTCAAAGATATGGAGTAATGATCGGGTCGAATTTTTATAAAGATGTTTACAATTTGGTTTCTTTCCATTCCGGATCTCATATGATGTTTTAAGAGTTCCTAGCCTTAGATAGATTCGATTTGAGATGTAGCATGTTGAATTTATTGCTTATGCCCAAAATTTAGTTGGGACACTCTTGGCTTTTAACATGACTTGAGCCATTTCTTGCAGAGTTCTTTTTTTTTTTTTTTCAACTACTCCATTTTGTTTTGGATTTTTGAGTGCTAAGAACTCATGTTCTACACTATTCTTCTTGTAGAAATTTTCAAACAAAGAGTTTTCGAATTCCTTACCATGATAACCCTAATTCTACTTATCTTTGAGCTCATTAAGTTAGCTCTTGTCGCCTTGCCACGCTTATTCAAATGCTTCAAATTCTTTGGATTTGGTTATGAGGAAATTTACCCAAGTGAACCTAGAGAAGTCATCTACACACATACCTTTCCAACAATGCTCTTACGGTACTCCGGGTCCATTAGATCCATGTGGACCAATTCCATAAGTTTGGTAGTAGAGCCTAGTTGAGACTCTAGGTGAGGTGTTCAAACTTGTTTCCCTAGTTGGCATGGTCCACACATTCTTTTAGGTTCTCCTCGAGATTCGGGGATATCCTTGATAGTTTCACAAAGAATTGTATTTCTGAGGCTATTATGGCTTACATGTCCCATTCATTTGTGCCAAAGGTTAGTTTCGCTTTGAACTATGGCTAGGCATGTGTACAGACTTGCAAGTAGATAGTAGTTATCTGATGACCTATTTCCTTCCATGATCTATCACGATCTCGGTCTAGACAAAACATTTGTCTCGTGATTCCCTATGAAATGCATTCGTCACATAATTGATCGAGACTCGACTAAGTCAGCTTTTGTCATCGACAAGAGGCACATCTCTTAATTCGCAACCTAGAAACATTTAAGGACCTTGTCCCAACTCATCCTTCCTGCACCATCCCTAAAAAGTTATCAATCGCAAACTAGATAGAAGAACGATGGATAGTGAAACCACTTGTCGCCATTCATATGTCATGAGCTCACTATCAAAAAAATCAGCTCACCTTGTTCTAATACTACAACCTTAAGAGAGATAAGAACAAATACGGCTCTTAGTTTTCCTTTTTTTTTTTATCCAAAGCGGGCTTTTAACTTATTTGTTCTCCGCTACTCTCTTCTTGTCGATTTGTAGTCCCTTTAGTGGGATTTATGATGTGACCCATTTTTCTGGAAGAATAGCATATGACTCTCATCGTCTTATTCCCTCTATGAACTCGCTCTTCTTGTTCGAATATGCTGTCTTCATTCCCTGGGGAGAGTTCGTGATTTGTTCTTCTCTTTTTACCGTCTTAGGACTTGAACTCTTCTTTTGAGCTGTTTTGGGTTCCAGATCCCCTTTCGTACCCCAATGCCTTCCCCAAATTTCGGAGGTAGTTCCCATACATAGAATGTGATCCTGACAACATCTCCCCGAGTTCATCATTCTCGCGATTTTCCTTAGATGTTCTAACTCGTATCGAGCCATGTGTTCTTATGATTTCCTTTTAGAGTGGCTACCTCATTCTCTAAAGCTTTGTTGTCTTAATCGAAGTTCATGGATTTTTCCTCAAGATCTTCTCATTGATTTTTCGTGTTTACCTAACTTTCACAATACTACGTAGGGAACGCGCAAGGTTCTTCGTCTGAGATTTCATCCCCTTCTTCTTCGAAAAGTGGGTGAGTTGGAGGATTATGACGCGTGTTCGGACGTTAGTCATCTCATCCTTTGAAAATTCTTGAGGCTTTATGTCTGATTCAAGTAACCAAGTCATGTCCGCATAACAATAGTTACTATCTTATTTCTCGTCTTCTTTGTAGTCTTTTGATTCATCATGGCTCCAGATAACATGAAGAAATCGATTCTTTTTCATATTGGCACATTCTACTTGGATGTGGCCATAACCTCCACATTCTCTACACTTGATTGACTTGTTCCTGATATTTGGTCTTGGAGATCCTTGTGTCATGCTAAACTTAATAAGATTAAATGTCCTAGATGGGCAAATTTCTTTTTCGAGCTCGAGGGCTACCTTTCGCATGAGCACTAACCTTTTTATGGCTCTTTCAAAATTCTTTGACCATAAGGCCAAATTTGAAAGTCTACTCCCTTCATCAATGTAGTTCGGGATTAGTCTTTAGTCCCACAAGTTTCTTTCTATCATGGGATTCCTTGCTCAAAGACTATTTCACACGTGAAGTGGGAGATACCATCGCCCTTCAAGTCCATCATTTCAAGTCTTTTTGGCCTCCCTTATTGATATTGCCTCAATGCAAACCTACGTGGCAAGAGGATCTTAGGGCCTTTTCACAAGTTTTTCTTTAGAATCTTTCCCAAGGGAAAACGATTCATTAGCTATGTAGAACACCTTTCAATCGGGTCATCGATAGTCTCCACCTCACTCATCCATAAGTTTTCGACCGTTGTACAATGAATAGGATCTACTTAACTGCATCGTTTCTTCCAAATGGACATGAAGAATGTCCCATGATTCCTGGATACTGTGTGAGATCATCTTGAATTGTGAGGGATCAACAAATGCTGAAGACAGGCATTCAAGGCCTGTGGAGTTTTGTGGAAAGAGTCTTCTTCAGTGTCCAAGCATTTGGCCCTTGGAAACAATTTTCCTTCAACATTAGTTTAGCTCGCTTCATCCTGTATAAATCGGGACCTCCAGCGTTTTTCTTAACAATTGGATTTTATGAAGACAAGCATCCTCAGCTTTCTAGTAAACTATAGTTCATCCTGTATCAAGAAGAGGAGTGATCACTAGTAACTAATTCTCTTCAACAAATCCAGACCAAGCATTCCTTACAATTAGTTGTAGTAAACACGATCTCACTCAAGAATTTATAAAGGACTCCACCGATACCACTAATCGATGATATAAGTGTAGTTCCAGTCGCGCCCTTATGTTTAGGATCAGGATCTCGTATTAAGACTTTACCGTAATGTGTCCAACTCTCAATTATGTGACTTTAGTGTGTGCAAAGAAAAGGTATTTTATATTTGTAATAAAGTAAAGCACATAATTGCGGTGGTTCGCAACCTACCTACGTCCATGGGGTTATGCTTTGCTGCAAGGATTTTACCTCGATATGATTCAAGGTTTAATTAGTCTTATATGGTATGAGACTTCTCCTACCCACAACCCTCAAACCTAATCAACATAAATGAATTAAGAACAAACTCCACCCCCTTTCTAAAGCTTCTTCTGCATACCCATATCCACATTACATCAATATAAGATAAAGAAAATAAAGAACACTACCACTAAAGGTCAAAGGCATTTAACGCAGCAATGCCTAAACCAAGTATCCGCGACTTCTCACTCACTTCCTTCGCAGTTTGAACTTCGTCGTTTTCTGCTCGCCCTCGAAAATCCTTGTCGAGAACTTCCAACGCCCTAAATTTATAGCCTTGCTAATTAGTCTTGGAAGTCTAGATACAATTGGATCATTTTCCTAATATAAATCCAACCCTACCTTCTATTTTATGTTATTTCTTGTTGTCAAGCAACATAAGTAAGAAACTTGTTGATCAAGAATCCTCACTGTAATAGAACTTTAGAAAGTTTCTAATTCCCGGCTCGGTTGTACCTGTGGACGTCTGATCTTATGAGATTTGGATTTTTATCCTCTCGCTAAATAGATCATGGCAGGCCCATCGCGATCGGGTTACTTGCTCCCCAAGTTCTTTGGCCTTCAAGCCAGTAGACTCACGTATGCCTCACGATCGCTTGTTTCTACCGACATCTCATGTCCGTATGTCCCCGTAGTACGTGATAGCCTTAGTTCGAATCTACTTTCCTCGTCCTACTAGGATTTAACTTCTCTATTTCTCATCAAATCTTATTACAGCCTAATCTTTGAAATAGCTTACTTTCTTGTAGAACCCTTGAAACAAAAGAGTATGGACAATTATTTCAAAACTTTAAATATATTTCATTATGATTCAGAATTAATTCATAAATTAACAATTCACAGTATAAAGTAGGAATTAGATTTTTATTGAATTAATTTTTTTCTTTCAAGAAAATGATAATATTATTGTATTTAATAGCATAATAAGAAAAATTATTTTTGTTCTACTTTTTCTATTGTTGAATGCAGAATTAAATGGTATAATTACTCTAACTTTCAAAACAAAAAGAGAGATAAAACTGAGACAATATTTTTCCTTCCTTTTTATTTAACGGGCTTCGCCAATAGATTATTTCTGATATTTTTTCATTTGCATTACAACCTTATAGTATTATGTCTTATCGACTAGAACTTCTTGCTTCTTTGTGCCTCACAAACCCTTTAACCACCGAGTCAGCCTTATCGGGAATGGTTACAACACAATTTATTATTATGATATTGAAGACTTATCATTGGCGTGTAACTGTTAAACCTAGTATCTTTATGACCCTCTCAATTTCAAAGTCTATGCCGTTCACAGTGTAAAACCCTTTCAAACGAATGAAACAAATGAAAAGAAAAGACATCCATGCATAATCAAGGCACTGTTCAATCTCTCAACATATCATATCCATTCCATCTCCTAGTGTCTTAGCTTAACCCTACCATGATCATGAGGTTCCTCACAATTGTTTTAGCGATCCTTTGCAATTGTTTTTCTTCGAGTGTTCAGCCAAACAATGCCACTAGGGTTCCTAAGGGAGAGAAAAATGAGTGGATGACGAAAGGAATTAATATTGTCTTGCAGTCTCTGAAGGGGGGTCCTGTATCTCCTTCTGCCCCAAGTTCATGCACCCGAATTCCCCGCAAAGGCCCGCCTTGCATCGCCGGCCAGAACTTTGCAAGCCATGCCATGCCTCCTCCTTTTTATAGCCCACCTGCTGCCGCTGCCGTTGTCATGGCTACCGAGAACAATTGAAACCTTACCATGGTCACCACCAGATTTCCAAAGTTCTTACTAGTTATTTGCACCAAGTATAACTATCTTATGTGTCATAAAATAATGGGAATAAACTGATTTTGCAGTTCATTTTGCTTTGTAATTTTCATCTTTCCTGTAATGTTTGTGTATGTTCTGGCTACACAAATATATTGAGTAGAAATAAGAACATGCATCAAATTAATTGTGTACAGAAGTATGTAGTGCATTATTTTCAGTGTATATGTTGCAGGGTAACCTTTTGGTTTAGATAATTCATGCTACAAAAATAAGATAGAGTTTGAATCTTGAACATATTTTTCTTTGGTTTTGTTGATCATTGATTTTTATATGTAAAACCCAATTGGGTAGTCACTTAATATAAAAACATTTAGTTACTTTTACATGGAAATTAAAGTGCTTACAATTTGCCTTATGAACCTCTAAAGATTAATTATGTCCATGCATGCAAGTTGTCGGAGATACTTTGAATAATTTTGATGAACTTTAGTGGTTTTAACAATAAAATTTAAATAGTTTAACTTTATATTAAATAGTTTTTATATTTTGAGATATCATTTTGCATATATTTTAAATTTCTCCTTAAGGGGTGATGTTAAATAATTTGATTACTTCCATATATCTCTCTGGGACAGAGAGGTGGGTCGATTTATTTATGGCATTGGGTTAGTGTTAGAAAAAACTTGAGATAAATCATCAAGATACTGCTGTGTGCTATTTTACGCATCTGGCTATGAACTGATCTACCAGTGTCTAATATTGGTTTGTTGACAATGATTATTGTTAACTTTTCAGTTTAATATATCGAAGTTTGGATCTTGAAACATTAAATTTATGAAGTTTTGAAAGGAAGATTATATATAATATGCATTTCTGGCATTTCTCAGAATTGGAAAGAAGAACAAGTTATATTAACTAATTTATCTGATTTTATTAATGGTATCTTTTGTACTATACATCAGATGATGATGTATATATTTGAAAGTTGGAGATCTTACAAAGATTGGTTATGAGTGAGATATCCTTCAGATTTGATCAAATTCACTATTAGGATATATGTTGAGAAAAAATAGCTTTAACATCAGAACCAGGGACCAAATTGATTCAAAGGAAACGCGATAATAAAACTTTGTTGTTGTTCTGAATAAGAAAAGGATGTTTATAATAACATTCTATGATACTGTGATTGTTTTTGTTCTATTAGAGATAACCTATTATATAATGTAGTCATGATGACATCGTAGTCAGTTCATGCTGAAATATTTGGCAGATCAGGCATTGTATTAACCAAACAGTGATTATGATAAAGCGGACCCGTGGCATTACAGATACGACTTTTCAGACAAAGGAAAACGTATCCAATTTTGTATTATTAAGAAAACGTATGACGGATCGAGTATTGATTGCCGTTATCTCAGAGAATGGAGGGGCGGATCAGAAGGTGATGTGGATTGAAGATGAATCATTGTTACTCACGAAATTGTTTTACCGGATTGTGAAATTCTATGATCTATGTTTATAACAATATATATGAGAGAAGCGCAAAAGGGGACAGATGAGACTTTGGTCAATAGACACCGACAAGGAAGATGAACGTTCGCGGATTAATAATGAAACCATCCACATCCGTGGGCCCATGATGACATAGTGATTGCCACAAATTAGATGTAATAATGATTGTAAACGGATCAACATTAAATAATTAATCTAAAGATTCTGCGAACGATGATGTGTAACTCCGATGGCACATAGTGATTATGATCTGCCGATCACCTTACCATTAACATCAAAGATCTGGATGTACGCGTGATTTATTTTCTAGTGATCGTAACTCAAAGTGGCTACTGGAGACTTGCGTAGCGTAACAATCGCCATACGATTATGATACAGGATTGCCAGTGATCTGTACCGCGATGGACACTAATCAGAAGTTTTGGCGGGACGAGTATTTGGTTGACGGAAGGAAAACATAAATTGCGCCGTTCGTTTGGATCGTATTCAAAATCGTAGATAATGACCAGACGTCAAATACAATGCGTATGGCGTAACAAAAACGTGAGCATTCCGCCCCACAAGTGCATAGAAAGGCCGAAACTCCGCTAAAACAAGATCGGACCTGTGATCTGTGACGCCTGATTAGTAGCCTTTGTTAGGTGGTTTGCCAACGTGTATAAATAATGATGTAACCATTTACGAAATGGACTCGCGGGCTTTCTTTTTAGCAAAAATAGCTGCGTCCAATGTGCACTTAGGCGAGAAGAGAGTTCTTTCCGTGGTTACATAAATCGCATGTTTTCTTATTTTGTAAGGACGAGACATCAAAATTAGTGCAGAGACCAGCTGACAGTTCGGCGAAACCGACAGGTTGAGGTTGAAGCATCGTCAGTTTGGTTGTGGTAAGACATTGGTTCTTACGAATCGTGGGCATCTATGGGTGGATGGTGTCGGCTGGAACCTCATGAGGAGCCATGCAATCCCAGAATCTGAGACCATGGCGTGATATTGACCTCAGAGCAATAAACCAGCCCCATGCCTTATTGGATTGGAGCATCATTATAAATGTTGTTGAGTTGAACAGCTCTTTGGACCAATTAACACAAAAATTGTTGAGGTGAAGCGTGATATCACGGGAGCAGCGACCTCAGGCCATAGCAGGAGCTGTTCGATCGAAACCAGCGAAACCTGCCGGGCTTGAAGTCCCGCTTCCGATTCTCAAGAGAGGATGTTGTGAAGGATAACCGGGTAATAATGGCGGGACAATGGGCCAATGTTTCTTGGCGGGACTTCAAAGATGGATCAATGGGATGGAGTTGGGGACACCGACAAAGACTGACATATGAAGGCGGTAGAAGATTAGACTCAGATCTCTGTGGGCGCTGTGAGGTGCAAACCAAAGCTGGATCCCATTCGTGTGGGATTAACTTTTCATATGTGGTTGAATCGGTGGTGAAGTTTGAGTTGACAGGGACAGAAAGGACCATGTCACCTCTCGGACATGACGGATGAGTTGTGGAATGTTCTGGACTAAATGATCGAGTAATGGAAGTCGCTAAGGGCTGGCATTGGCCGGTTTATGGAACTTAGCCCAAATCTTAATCTTCCTGATCGCGTTGAAGCGCTCTCGTGCGCGTTAGTCTCCACTTGGCAGTACAGACTGGGGCGTCTGAGAAAACCAAGTTATCACCTTCGACCATAAAGCGAACGGGAGAGCTTGAGGTCATATGTCGAAGATTCAACGAAGTCATTAAAGGTAGATATTCAGACGAGAGAATTAGCCATCACGCTTTCATCACCAGTAGGGGTGCGTCGAAAGACGATGTTCTCTATCTCAAAGAACCCTGTCAGCATGGGTGAGGTGCTCCTCATGAGAGAAGTATATCAGCGAAGAAGCCCTTTTATCTAAGCAAATGAGCTCTTCTCAAAGGAGAAGAGTAGGGGAGACGAACGGAGCGAAGCCACAGGAGCGGGGAGAAGGGACCGGTTCCTCGGAGAGACGAGAGAAAGCGAGAGGCACGATCCCCCGAGGCGGAGCGTCGGAGACCTCCTGGGACCACCTCAGTAGCATTTGTAGCGGTGGTATTTACCTCGGCAATTCACCCCACCCCAGCTGACCTCGGTGTCCCGAGGTCTTATCTGAGTCTGACATGAAAAATTTACGAGATGGCCATCTCGGATGAGTCGGACCAGCAAAAAAGATAATACCAAATGCATGAGTTCCACGAGGATCATGGACACCAAACGGATGGCGCATTCCAGGCGGGGAAAGAAATTGGGAATGCACGATCCGGTGGTGGGCATCTTCGATGTTCACGTGGCTTGGTCGGGACCGGTGCGGCCACCTTGCCTCGTCAGCCAGCCCCGGCTCGGCATCAGCGCGCCCAGGAGAGATCCGCTGTGATCTTCGGAGGATTTGCAGGGGGCGGGGAATCTAGCTCAGCTAGGAAGGCCCATATGCGCATCATCAAATCAGGGGAGACATTAGAAATACAAGCTGTTCCAAACTCCCTCGGCTGGATACTACCATAACCTTTTCGGACTCCGATATACAAGGCTACCAGCATCCCCATGATGATCCATTAGTGATAAGGGTCATCGTAGCCAATAAAACAATCCACAAGGTCCTTGTGACAATGACTCGTAGGCATCATCTTTGCATCAGCTTTTGACAAAATGGGCATTGGAAGGGAGAAGCTAGAACCAGTCAACGCCTACCTACGTGGATTCTCTGGAGAAAGAGTGTTACCTTTGGGGTCGATACAACTAGTGCTCACTTTGGGAGACCCCCCATGCCAGGCTACAACAACAGTAAGATTTCTCATAGTAGATGCACCATCGACACAACATGCTGCTAGTGGGCCCTCTCGATACCATGGGGCATCCCTCTTGCACATCACATGGTTATTAAATTCCTAGCGTAAATGGAGTAAGAATGGTTTGAGAAACCAAGTAGCGAGGGAGTGTTACTTCGGCATCAATAGAGCAAAAAATGGTCGACAACATCTACATGGGCCAGACTTGACATGCGAGATGAGGTAAGCACCCCGGAGCGCAACGTCTCGGAGAACTAGAGCTTGTATGCGGCTTGGCTGACCGGCCCGGAACACCTCGTCTACATAGGATCTAAGCTGGCTAAAGACGTCAGAAGCCTTCTCATCCACTTTTTAAAGCGGAACATGGAGGTGTTCGCATGGAAGTAGGAAGACATGGGCGGAATCGACCTTACAGTAATCACCCAGCAAATTTGAGCGTCGGTGCGTCCTTGAACGGTCCAAGCGGAGTTTCGCCCTAGAAAGGCAGAAGGAGATTAATGAAGAGGTCGGAAAGCTCCTCCAAGCAGATGCAAACAGGGAGGTATTGAGTGGTTGGCCAACGTTGTTCTTATCAAAAAAGCAAACGAAAAATGGCGACTTTGTATCGATTTCATTGTATATCATCAGTGGCTTGCCCAAGATGGCTTTCCTCACTTCTGATTGATCTCATAGTGGACGCCACAAACTGGTCGCGGAACTCCTCACCATGGATGCTTTCAGTTATAACCAGACAGTATGGATCCCAATCGACCAAGAGAGAAGACCTCATTCGTTATGTAAGAACCTATTGCTATCTGCAATGCCCTTAAGGCTTAAGAACGCAGGAGTCACCAGTCCAGGCATGGTTATAAAATAGATGTTCCAAAGCAAATTGGAGCATCTATGGAGTGTATATATAGACGATATGTTGGTAAAATCGCTTAAGACCAGCCCACATAACCCACCCAAATGGGAGGCTGCCTGTGTCCGAAAAGCTACAACATGAAGTTAAACCCAGCCAAATTCGCCTTTAGAGTCTCCGC
This sequence comes from Tetrastigma voinierianum, assembly GCA_016808115.1. Classification (NCBI taxonomy): domain Eukaryota; kingdom Viridiplantae; phylum Streptophyta; class Magnoliopsida; order Vitales; family Vitaceae; genus Tetrastigma; species Tetrastigma voinierianum. The sequence goes on along the minus strand of JAEQBH010004017.1, from coordinate 35,149 downwards.
CGGAAAGTTCTTGGGTTTTATAGTCAATAGCTGAGGAATAGAAACAAACCCAGACAAGATAAAGGTTGTGCTTGACATGTTATCACCTTTAAACATTAAGGAAATTCAAAGGCTCGACCGAAGAATAGTCAAGGCTGAGCCGTCAGGTCCAAGGCTAGCGAAAAAGTCAAATTTCTTTGTTCGAAAGGCATTCCAATTGAATGCACACTGCAATGAGGCATTCACGGCTCTTAAAACCTACCTGAGCTATCCCCCATTCTAGTAAGCCCTTCCGAGAGAGAACTCCTCGCTCTCTACCCGTCGCTTTAGATTTCAACTAGTCGCCTGGTCGAGAGGATAAGGGTGCAACACGAAGTCTACTATCATAGCCGAGCCTGAGAGGAGTAGAGGGAAGGTATCCAAAGATGGAGAAGCTGATCCTAGTGTTGGTAACTACATCCCGAAAGCTCCGACCTTACTTCCAAGCTCATACCATCGAAGTCCCAAACAATATCCGATGGCAAATACCGCATAAAACCAAACCCTAGAAGACTGATAAAGTGGGCTATAGAGCTGAGTGAGTTCGACATTAGATACAAACCAAGGATAACAATAAAAGGGCAGATCTTAGCAGATTTCATCATGGAATTCACCCCAGCAGAGCTTGCCGAAGCTACCCAACTGACTCCCGACCTCCCCATTTGGAGGTTGTCTGTGGAAAGGGTCACCAATGCCCAAGGAAGCGGTGCAGGTCTGATCTTGACCTCTCAAGACAGGATATATATGGAATACACCCTCAGATTCGGCTTCCAAGCCTCTAATAACGAGGCCGAATATGAGGCTGTCATAGCTGGGCTTAACCTCGCCCACTCCATGGAAGTTGATCAACTGGAATTGAGCAGTGACTCCAATTGGTAGTAAAGCAGATAGAAGACTCCTACGAATCTAGAGGCGAGAAGATGATCCTGTACCTCAAGAAGGTGCGAGAGTTGCTTAAAAAGTTCAAACGAGTTCAAGTTAAACATGTACCAAGAGCAGAGAATTCTCGAGCTGATGCCTTGGCAAAATCGCACAGCCTCACAGAAATACTCGCGCACTGACACCGTTGAGCACCTCCCATAACCTCAGTAAACATCGACAACGAAGAAGTCTCCCTTGTGATGTCCGAACCGAGCTGGATGGACCCTTATCCGGGATTACGCAGAAGGAAATATCAAGCTACCCAAAGGAGGCATCCAAGCTCAGAACAAGGTCGGTAAGATTCACCATTCATCAGGGGACCCTTTATAAACGAGGCTTCTCTACACCCATTCTTAAGTGCGTAGGGAAGGAAGACGCTAATTACATACTTAGGGAGGTACACGAAGGCGTCTGTGGCAACCACATCGGAGCTCGGACCTTAGTAGGAAAAAAAACTCGTGCGTGTGGGTATTATCGCCCATAATGTCAAAGACGCAATATAACCGGGTCGAAAATGCAGAGTTTGTCGTGAGCATGCCAAGATCTCACTTCCCATCCGAGCTCGACGCCAATCACAAGCCCCCGTCTTCTAGCAATGGGGCTAGATATTGGGACCCCACCATTGGAAGGGGCCACGTGTTTATCATCAGAGAGCCGACTACTTTACCAAGCGCCGAGGTCAACCTTTAGCAACAATCACATAACAGAAGTTCAAAAATTCTAAGTTTAGGGATTTCTACACCGAGCTCGGAATCAAGAACTACTACTCATCCCCAACTCATCCATAGTCCAATGGGCAAGTAGAAGTCACTATAAGGGCTCTCAAGGCAGCGCTAAAGACTAAATTAGAAGATCTAAAGGGAAAGTGGGGTGTTATGGGCACACAGAACTACATGTAAGTCAGCAACTCAAGAGACCCCATTCGCTCTGGCCTTTGGCACTTAAGCAATAACTCCTATCTAGGTCGGATTAAAGTCGCCAAGGATTGAGTTCACAAGCGCCGAACACAACGAAGAGGTTCTTCGCCTAAACTTGGATCTCCTAGAATAAATGCGTGAGCAGGTCCCGAAGCCTGTTGAGGACTATCACAGAAAGACAACAAGATACTATGACCGAAGGGTTAGACTCAAGAGTTACAAGCCTAGCGACCTGGTTCTAAAAAAACTTATGCCAACAAGGAAAGACCCCACACATGGGAAGCTGGGACCCAATTGGGAAGGGCCCAATATCGTATCCCGTGTAGTCCGACCTGACAACTACGAACTCCAAACAGAAGAAGGAAAAACCCTGCCCCACTCATGGAATGCTGAGCACCTCAAATGATTCTACCAATAAGACCTCGGAATGTAGTCTTTAATAAAGTATCCAAAGTTTTGATTTCAAATAATAGTCTCTATGTTCATTTTTAGGCTAATTAATATTATTGTGGGTCAAAAAGTAAGTCATAATGATAAAGCAAGGAGCTCGGCTCGGAAGGGCTTGGGAAAATTACGCATCTCAGAGTGCAAAAACGCAAGTTTTACAAAGGATTGCTTTTATTTCAAAGTGAGCTACAAGACACAGAGAATTACAATCAACAAAGTCGTTCTCTATATCTTAGAAAATTACAATCAGAAAAGCCTTTCTCTGCCATTCTCTACATCGTAGAAGGTTACGATCGGCCAACCCTAGTTAAGGCAAAAACCACAAGAAAGGGAAAGAGAAAAGGAAGGAAAAAGAGACAAGGAAGGAAAAGGAGAAAGAGAAAAGGAATAAGAAGGAGAAAAAGAGGAGGTGTGGCACGGAGGAGGGGCTGGACTTAAAAATATTCCCTTGAAAGACCGTCCTCCGAATACGTTCCTTGGTCCAGTTCCATCAATGGGCTGGACCAGGGAACAACACAACTCCCACAAGGGAGGAACTAGGGAAAAACACAACTCCTATAAACTGCAGAGCGTCGAAACTGAACGTCGGCCTATGATCACCAGACAAACTCCGTACAACGACGATCAAACCCTGAAGCTTCATCATGTACGAACTTCAACCCTATCCAAAAGAGGTAGAAGGTTGGGGACGGAGTATGACACAGACCTACGAAGAAAGGCCATCATTTATAAAGAAACCTGGAATGCTTGGGAAGCCACGTAGTCTGTTCCAAAGTCAATGTCCGAAGCGATACAAAAATCCCAGGCTCAGCGTTGGGAAATAGCGAGGTTAAAATAAAAAGCCTAAGCGCCTAAGGTCGGGCCCCGATTCACAAAAGTAGGGGGGTCAGAAGGTAGAGCCCCAGCGGGCAAAGCAGGAGAGCTGGCCTCTAAAGGAACCTGAAGATCATCAAGCAAGGGAGCAGGGTCAGGGGCCCCGGAAAGCACCTCGGCAGAAGGTCACCTCAAAAATGCATTCTTCGCCTCATCCTAAAGCCGGGAAATTGAACCTGTCTAGGAAAGCTCTAGCTATGTGCTAGAAGGCAGTTCACCCGGAGGCCCATTAGTGTGGCCTCTGCCCCGAGCTCTGCGATCACTGGTCCTCTTAGCTAACCAAAGCCTCCTGCCTCTCAAGGTCCCCCTGAAGCTTGCCGCTCTCCACTGAGCTTCTAGCCTCCAAAGCCTCTTGGCGAACCCGGTCCAACGTTATCACTTTGATGCACATGTCACCCTTGACAGTCTGCAACTCCTCTTTGGCCAACCGTAGCTCGCCCTCGGCGACCCTCAAGTCCTTCCGAGCCTTCTTTCTTGTCCTACCACGCCTAGCCACGGCCGGCATGCTTCAGTCAAACCTATATCTACAATCTCCTTAGTTAGGTCTTTTATCTGAGCTCGAAGGCTGGCCTTCTCGGAGGTTAGGGAGGCAACCTTAGCCTTATAAGACTTTGCAAACTCCGACGAGCTCTTCTTCTCTCGATAAGGCTGGCCCTCCTGCCAAAGACTCCTCCATGCGGGCTTGGAAGATTTCCCGAGGGCTTCGGGGATAAGAGGCTCCAGCGTAAGACCGAAGAAGACTTCTTTAGACAAGAGGAAGAAGGCTCAAGGATCAAGGAGGAGAAGGCCTCGTAATGCAGTCGGCAGCTTCCGCTTATCTCGTGAGTATAGATCAAACCACCTAATTTAACACCTACACAGAGCCTTACAATTCTCCTGCATCTATGTCAAGTTGAATAGAGTTGTTTGATAATGAATAAAACTGATTTTATGTTCTAGAATTAATAATGGGGTTTAGTCTCTGACACTGTAAGTGCATAGGTCATTCAACTAGTAAAAATTTGCTCTAAGTCCAGATATCATTCCCACAGAGATTGACTTGGATTCTCAAATCAACTACCCAAACGACTCAAGATCCATACTATCTGGATCTCAATGATAAATTTTATCAACTAGAAGCTGAAGGATAATTGTCCTAAAGAGAACATCTACAAATTCTAGATATTAAAAAAAAAAAATAAGCTCCAAGAAGAGTATTAACTATAATGAGTCGGACTAAATCAATTCTCCTGTAAAAATGAATACTAATTGAAGAAAACATGAAATGGGCTCAATCTCCGCATTGTATCCTATTTAAAACTCTATCCTAAATTTGGGTAGGGATTTGTCAAAGATGCCTACTATTGCAGTTTGGATTTCTCCTTTCATTTCATAAATTAGAAGACCCCGTTTCTCTCGAAGACAGGGATTTAACTAGCTACTTGTATTTTGCACACTCTTCACAAGACCTGGGTATTTTTCTTTTTCAATACTTTATACCCATTTCTTGAGACTGCAGATTTCTTACATCCCAAGTCAGGGGTATCACAAGACTTCCACAACCTGATTGATGACCCAGCCTTAAAATCTAATGAATATTTCTCTTCCCTTGATTAGATCACAGCTAACACAGGGTCAAGAGTTTTCCAACAGATTAAGGTGAAATATTTGATTATTTAAATTGATAAATATTCCCCTCCAACATCAATTATGAGTAAATTGGGTATTTATCTAAGTGGACTCTCAGAGGTTAATAGTTCTCCAACAATGGTCCAACATACCCACAAATTGAATATTCCTACCTCTCAGGAATCTCCATCTCTGTGTCACTCAAAGAGCCTTCTCTCGAAATCGAGCGGTGGATACAATCGATCCCCCGAAGGGTATTTCAAACTACCGTTGGGGAACAATACATGAAGAACACATCAATCAAATAAATCTCCCCATATTCTAGATACTTCCTTCTAATTTGCGTAAAAGCCCGTAACTAACAATTCAAATCAGTGGAAGCCGCTATTTCAAACCGTGACATAATAGACAATGGAGCACTGATCAATTACACCTACTGCAGTTGCAATAAACTAGGAAGAAACGACCTTAATAGCTAGATTTCATTTAAACTCAGCAAGAATTGTAAAGAAATTGAAATATCACTTCCAAATTCTTCAACATTCTTACAGATCTGGTTCATCCAAAGAGTCAAAAGAAAGAAAAGAAAAAAATATATTCTAAAATATATAGTGAGTCGTCGTCGTCCTCCTTCAAGACAATGGGTGTCAGAAAAATGGAAGCTACTTTACTAAAACTGTGTATGCCTACTTATAATCTTCAGAAATTGGGCTTGATTCCAGCGCTCGTGGATTTCTAAAATAAATGGCCTAATTTCTTCATGAGGTCGTGAACCTACGAACGGGTCGGACATTATGAAACTTGTCCGTCGGTTAAGTCTCTGGCCGCGGACTCGAAACTCGGGTCGCGAAGACTTCATTTTGTTCTGCAATCGCTGAGTCGCGACTCGATGTTTTCTAGACATGTTTCTTTCCAGTTGCATTTGATTAGGTGTGGCCTACATGAATTCCTTGTCGACCATGTTGTAATCACTAAGAATTCTCGGTCATGTAATTTATTTCTCGCTTCCGTGAATTGCGTCGCAATTTCAATTCGACATATCTAGCCCTCAATCTCTCCGCTTCTAATCAGTAATTCTATAGTTGCGAATTTCAAAAGTATTTCGCAACCTCATTTCTCAAGTGTCATCCTCTTGCTTCTGGTCACGTTTTCTCTGTCAGCGAATGCGGGACATTAGATCGCGACCAAGTATTTTCTTTAATCACTGCAATTCTTGTCACAACCTTAAAAGTATGTCGCGACCATCCCTTCTTCCTATCTAGTAGCAACCTCATTTCTTAGTCTCAACAGCCTCTTCAATTTCTTATTTCGTCACGACCGATCATGGCCCTTTTGGAATATATGTCGACTGATTTGATGTCGCGACATCAGCCTCGCTACGCTTATGTCGATCTTTGTTGCGTAATTATGTTTTTCCTCGACCCTTTAATAAATTCTATGTCATGACCTCAATTCCATGTCGCGATTTGCTGTCTCTGGCTTTCATCAGACTTATGTCGCGACCTCAAAAGTACGTCGCTGATCTCATTTTTTGTCGCCCATCGATCCTTAATCATAACTCCCTTTCATGTTGCGACTTAAAATTGTTTGTCTTTTCACTGTCTTGTCGAAACATGAAATTTAGGTAGCGACCCACCGCGTTTTCCTTATATCAAATCAAGTCATAGACCTTAAAAGCATGTCGCGACATCACTCGCCATTCTGCTGCAACCCCAATTTCTTAGGTCACAACATTTTTAATCGTACAACTTCCATATTGTCGCGACCTGAATTTCAGGTCGCGACCTTGATCGGAGTCTCCAACTTATATCTTTGTCGCAACCTGAAATTGCCTAGCAGAGACATTGCAAGTCCATACAACATTACTTTCTGGTGACGACATTATTTCTCTGTTGCGACCAACCATGTCTTCTTTTAGTGTCGCAACCTCAAAATGGTGTCGCGACATTATCTTCCTTGAAGTTCCTCTTGTCTTGGTCTTAGCAAGTTCTCTTCTATCGCAACAGCTTTTGTTTGGCTTGCCATCACTTCTAGTCGTGACCTAAATCCTCTGTCGTGACTTCCAAACTGACGTGTTACGAATTACTCACGCGACCTTAAAATATGTTGTAACTGCACTTGTTCTCCTTTCAAAGTGTCGCTGACCTCGTAATGGTGTCGCGACATGAAACTTCCTGAAGCCCCTTCTTTCCGTCTCGCAATCCTCTTTGTCGCACAGGTTTCATTCAAGATAAGATGACTTCTCGGTCGCGACCTCACTCCCGGCCAATGAACCGTTTTCACTTCATCCCATCGAATTTTCTATTTTCGCCTATAATTTATGCAAAATAGAAATTTGGTAAATAGTAAATATTTCTGCATAAAAACAAGAAATTACATTGTAAGAACAATCATAAAAATGGACTAAAAATTCAAGGAGTTTTTGACTGCCAAGACTAGACCTAATCTCGAATATCCGGAATCGAATGAGCCTTCCTGAGTACGCCCGTGGGCGGCACTTAACCAACCTCCGCCACCTCCTCTTCATCCTCGTACAAGACCAAGCCGCACACCTGAAAACCACACAACCTTACCAGAGTTAGAGACACCCAAGGACTTCTGAAAATTAGACCCGATTGGAGCAAGGGAGAACTCACGTAGGTTCTCAGGGGTGGTCAAAGAGGTCGGAATGCCAAGTGTGTCTTCCCAATCAACGGGATTACATTCCCAATTGCGGCCACTAACAAAAAAGTAGCATTCCTTCCAGTATTTATGGGAAGATGGCATGTCGGAAATAATCAGCTTAGAATTAGACCGCTTAGAAATGTATAAGAAACCTTCCGCGGACTCTTTTACACTGAAAAGGTCCAGTAATAGGGGTAGGCTGGGAACCCCCAGGCCTTTATCCCTGAAAACAACAAGGAGGCCAACCAAGATGCCCTGCGGCTAGGAAAGTCATCAAGATACATCAAGTGTCGACATCTGACTAAGAAAGGCGGCGGGTGCGAGACCATTCTCAAAGGCCGCCTCAAAAAAGCAAACCATCTTAGGAACATGGATGCACGGTGAGTGAGAAAGTCCGGGCGCTAAACATGGATACTAACCTGAGCTCATAACGAGTGGAAAAATTCCAGAGTAGGAAGGCTCAACCTTAGGGGCCCACAAAGATTCGAACACTCTACGGGCAACCCTAAGATATTCGATCCCAGGTACTGACCGCTTAATCCTTTACCCCTTTGCCAGGCAGAGGGGGATGACCCACCAATGGAGCCTTAATGGCTGCAATGGGGAGACCACTAGACCCACCACCTACCTATTCGCATTCTGATCTCCTTAGCAGTTCCGCTCCTATACGCAGCCAAGAGAGTACCGACCTGCAAGAAGCATGCATGATCGATCAAGGTAAAGAAAGGTGAACGATTGACAAAGAATGAATCCCTTCAAATATTATCCAAACAAACTCTAAGGTTAAGACGGGGAAAGCTAAAAAGAAGAAGGAAGACGTACCGAGCTATGGAAGAAAACAAAGAAAACAATCCTCAAGAAGGCAAGACGATAAAAGCGATTATGAGTAATAGGCAAAGACGTTTCAAAAGGGGGAAAATCCAAACCCTTAGAGGAAGAGGACTCAAGAACAGAGGAACACGAAGTAACTGCCAGAGGATGTCCCTAAAGACAATAGAGGAGATAGTTGAATTAAGCGCTAAAATCGAAAAGTCGTCATTATCACAAGACGTTTGACGGAGAAAAAGCCCCAATCAAACCATCCCTGAGTAGCCACGGGGAAATCACACCCGATCCATGAAACGGTACAGCCCTTGCCTACGCTTGCTTTAGTTAAGGGCCTGGGGGGGTAACCGATCGTTTAAATAATAAAGCGCCAGCCCAAACACAAGCCCAAATGCCAAGCTTAAGAGGAGATTAAGGAGCAGGCCTAGTACAATGGCTCGACCCTTAATGATATCCCCCAAACATAGACCCAAAACGAGAGTTCAATTTACCCCTTCAAAAGGCTAGCAGTATAATCAGCTCAAAGGGCCCGTATTAAAGGAAAGTACCCAACTTCCCTAATTAAATCTCCACCAATTAGAGAAGTAAGATATTTTCTAATTATTGCTCATCTATCCCTTATTAATCGGTTAACGATAAGGAAAGAAAATCCCTCATCCAATGGGAGAAATATCCGTATCATCATCCAATTAGGAAAGTTATCATGATCATCCATTATAAATACCAGCCACCCCATCTAAGTGAGCAGTACGCACAAAATTCATTCCTAAGCAAGGATCTCTCTTCCACCTAAAGAACTGACTTAGGCATCTGAGAGGCAACGGGCGATCCCCACCAAATCTTTTTGTTTCTTATTTTTGTAGAGGAGCTTGACATCCAAAGTCAGCGGACCGGCCCAACAATTCTAACAAGCTCCAACCCAGTTTCGGTTGAGAGCATCATCAACTTACATAGCCATAACCAATCATATACAATTAATGCACCGAGAGGATGCATAAATCTACATAATTAGGAAGGCATTAATCTAGAAGCATTTCAATGACAAAAAGTATTAATCTGATAGAAAGAGAACATGATTCTGCCATTCATTTGGTCAAAATGACAAATCATAAGATACGACAAACGAAATGTGCATGTAATAACAAAACATGAGCTTTCCTTACAAAATACATGAAAAGAAAAAAACTCCCACTAAAACAAAGATTCTAGGCTCCTAACAATCCCATGTGGTGACGCGGTTCTTGAAACACAAAGAAGGTAATCCTTGTTAGTCTAATAACATGTTAGTCTGCCAACATGTTAGTCGTAGGCGTGTGCTCAACTGAAATGAGGGACTCTGCAACTTTCTCTTTCACAAAAAAGAACTTCACATTAATGTGTTTGGAGCAAGAAGTGCTCCTAGTGTTCCTAGAGAAACATACAGCTGCGAAATTATCATAGAACAATTTCAGCGGTTTAGAAATGGAGTGCACAACCTCCAAAACTGAAATGGAGTGCACAACCTCCAAAGCTGAAATGAAGTTCCGCAACCATATTGCATGACATGTAGCCTCATAACACGCCACATACTCTACCTCCATAGTAGAAGAAGCTGTAAGTGTCTTCTTGACACTTTTCCACGAAACAGCTCTTTCAGTCATCATAAAGATATAACCAAAAGTGGACTTTTTATCATCCACGCAACTTGCATAATCGGAATCACTAAAAACAACTACCCCAAGAGTTTCGATACACCGATATGTTAACATGAGATCCTTGGTACCCGAATTTCAAAAACTTTCTTAGCTAATTTCCTCAGCCTTTGACCAAGATCACTCAAGAACCTACCAACACGTCAACAACAAAAGCAATATTAGGACGTGTGCATACTAGAGCATACATAAGGCTGCCCACAACTGAAGAATAAGGGATTGTTTTCATCTGATATCTCTCAATATCATTATGGGGACATTGGCCTTGGAAAACCTGTCACCCTTTACAATTGTTGCCTTACCAGAAGAACATGATTGCATATTGAATATTTTCAGAATGTGTTCAATATACGTCTGTTGAGACAATCTCAAAATGCCTCTAGGTCTATCGTGAATTATCTGTATGCCCAAGACATAAGATGCTTCCCCAAGATCCTTCATATCAAAATGGCTAAACAATAATTGCTTTGTTCAATCAATAAAAAGGCCGTGATCACATTTTGAAGCAAAATATCATCAACATATAAAACCAAGAATATGAACTTGCTCCCACTACCTTCATATACATGCATTGATCGATGTTCTTAAAACCATCATGTGACAACTTCATCAAATTTGAGATACCACTACCTGGTTCGCTTTTAAACCATAAATGGATTTCTGGAGTTTACAAACCATGTGGTCCTTACCAACTTCCTCAAAACCAATAGGCTGAGACATGTAAACATCCTCAACTAAGTCTCCATTCAAGAAAGTTGTCCTCACATCCATCTGATGCAACTCTAAATCAAAATGAGCAACTATAGCCATAATACTATCGTGAAAGAGTCTTTTTAGTGGACACTCGGAGATATGCCTTTAAATCATAACCTTCGTGCTGGTAAATTTTAGCCACTAATCTTGCTTTATATCTCTACATGTCCCTTGGAATCACGCTTTGGTCTTGAACATCATCACCTAATAGGTTTGTAGCCATCTGGAAAATCTACCAAGCTCCACACTTTATTCTTTGAGATGGAAGTCATCTCATTTTTCATTGCATTGATAAAGAAGTTGGATTGAGGACTAACAACGACATCTTTGTAGGTAGTCGGATCTGATACATCACCCACACCATACTCATGCTCCTGTAAGTAGACAAAATAGTCATCTAAAATTGCGGGCCTACGCGCCCTCTCTGACTTCCTTAAAGGTATATCCATGGCTACATCTAGGACTACTGGATCTACATCTGGGGCTACTGGATCTACATCCTCAATTGGTTCATCATTAGTAGTGGCTACCGGATGCTGGTCAATAACAGGGCTAGAGATCGGAGTGGAAGCAATAGGCACAGAATAAAAACTGGTGTTCTTTGAGCTAAATTTCTCTTGGCCATTGGCTTGTACTAGTATCATCCTCAAAATAGATATTCTCTATTTGGAAATATGATCCAATGCTTATGCCAAAGAATAAAAGACTTTTCATTCAATTTCAAATGCTTGGTACTACTAACAATATTAACATTAGGAGAAAGAAACAAACTATACAACCCTAATCTATAAAGATCCCTACAAAGTGCTTCATTACTAATCAATAACGAGTCTCAATATAAATTAACTTTTCCAGTTAAAAAAAAAAAAAAAAAACTTAAAGTCTATCCAAAATAGGTACTGATATCAAATTTCTCTTGATTGAGGGTATGTATGCCACATCCCACAATTCCAAAAAATTTATTGTACTAAGCTGCAATCAAACAACTCCCAGAAAATCAACTTGGACTCTTAGGGATTGTCTCCATGCACAATATACCGTTTCAACTAGTCGACTTCTTCGTTTATCACCGCTTGCATAGAATTGCAAGCGTGGAATGGTAGCACCATCAACTAACCACCGTTGAAACAAACATTCACCAATGATTATCATGACTCATTTTCCCATTCTTTGAAAACTTGTATATTTCTTCTTTAAAAAGAATCTGAGAAATCTTTGCATTGAAATGCTTGTGAATGTTTGTATACATGGAATCCTCCATATGATTCTCAGTCATTAGATAAACAGAATACTTCCAGGTCTTCATAGAATTTTCTCATTGCGAACTCTTGGGTTTGGAGGAACTCAGCTTTTTCGAGTCAAGTTCGAGTTTCATAATTGTCAAATTCATCATGAGAGATTCAACTCATTGTTGTAATTAGTCTAAGTTTCGTGATGGTAGAGTGAGGAAATAAAGTTGAAGGAATATGAGAACATGTAATACATATGAAAGACATGTAAATTGCTCAATTCTTGACTTACCAAATGACTCACCCCAGTGCTGGGAGTTTAAAATACAAAGACTCACTGGTAAGAGCAATTCACCGGTCATCAATAGGTAGATTCGATTTCCCATCGATAGGGTAGTAAAATTCGCAGTTCATGACATAAATGATCTTCACGGAAACTAAACATCACAGCAAATAATAAAGTTATCAGGACAACTATCAGGTATGGATCTTAGCAAAATTAGTATGAAATGAAATAACAGTTGCAGCATTCTTCCGGAATCTCTTATGCTTAGACTGAGAAGTGCAGTTCATAAACATTTAATATTTCACAATTTTTACTGAATGCGAAATGGTTTTATTCACAGCAGTGCTATAAATAATCTCAAATAACCAACATTGTAGCTTGATATGTGAAAGCAACTAGTAGAAAAATTGCAGTGAGTGTTAAAATTTGATTTTGTTCCATAACCAAATTTAATGTTAATGGGGACAAAAAAATAAAATGTAAACAATAAAGTTTAGGCTTCAAAAATACCCCATGCAAATCTAAAAAGCATGAAATAATATGAAAACTAAATCGGAGAATAATTTATTACTCCCAAAACCTCCCAAAGTCAATGGAGCAAGAAAAGAATAAATAAAAACAATAAAAAAAATAGATTAAATCTCCTTCAATTTGCTTAAGAAAATGTATACCTTTATTTTATTTTATTTTTTTTATTACTTCCACATTAACATGACATTATTGGAAATTGCGAAAAACCAATTCCCAAAGAAACATTGGTTTCTTTTCATAACTTATAATGGACCAAAGCAAAATAGGTATTAAGAAATCGATATGAGTAATGGAAACATGCAGGGTGTACATTTATCATATCCTTGAATTAAATACTACAAAGGATCTGGCGTGATAGATGTTGTAGAATTTCTTAATGTGGGCTATATGAATTGAAATTACTTGAATTAGTTGAATTAATAAGTTGAGTCTGTAGTTCTTGTCGGTCTTAAAATTTGCTAGTGTGAGCATAATTTGTATTTATATTTTATGAAGTAATAAAGTGTAATGTTATTACGATTTATTCTTTGTGCATAATGTGAATGAAATGTCAAAATCCACGATTTATTAATGTAACCATAGCTCAGTGTATAACGGTTATACGAGAGGATCGAGTTATGGATTATAAATCAAATTGTCGTAATAAATTAATTGGGGTGAGGATCTTCAAATTAAAATATTCATGATGATCATATATTGATAGTGTGCAATCACAGACAATGTGCGACATTAAAGTGGAGGCTCCATATATAATAAGATTATATAGGACGGGACGAAGGCCTGGTTTAATTCTTTTAAATCTTAGTTTGTCTGAGAATTCATGGCTTACTAGATGATCATATGGGGTGGTGCAATCCTGAGTAGTGTAGACTCTGTTGCCCATCCAAGCTGGGCCTTTTGAGTCGTTTAAAGCCCATTTATGGAATGGGCCCAAATACTTGTGTCTTAGGCTTGTGGTGTATTAATTTGGGAATGTGAACTATGGATATGATCCCAGCACTTTATGGAAAATTTGAATGAGTTAGTTCCCTTAAGTGTTGAGCAGTTTGGCGCTCTAATTTATAACGAGTTTATAGAGCATTCACCTAATGGATTAATGGAACCCAAGGATCAAGATATAATTAGGGCAAGGCGGTATTTCACCCAGACTCTAGTTATGAACCACGGAGGATAGAAATTTGCATGTAATGGTTAATCAATTGGAACCTCAATTTTAGGTAAGTAATCTTATGGGAATGAGTTGATTCAAGTTTTGGTGGAATAACTACGAAATTAATAAATTAAAATGATTGATTAAGAGTTATTAATTATTGGGTATTGGAGCTCCACCTCACATATTACTCTGATGAGCGATTCATGATTTGGAATAAATTACACTCTATGATCGACTGGAAAATAATTAATATTAGACAGATTATAGATTAAAAATGTAAGTAGGAGTTGTTTAATTAATATTGGACAGTTATAGATTAAAGTAATAAGTAGGACTATTACAAAGTATCTTTGGACGATTAGTATGGATGTCAATTTGTGTTTCATATTAGTGAGGGCAGAGTATGGGAAAGGAATTTGCAAATATCAGTGGTTGGATATTTGTGATCAGGGTTGAGTTATATAAAAACCCTTGCCCCTAATGAAAAAAGAAAAAAAAGAAAAAGGTTTTTCAAAGCCTAGTCTCTAGAGTCTCTTCCTTAAGTCCTTGCCTCGTGTATTTGAGTACGCAAGGTGAATCTGAGGCGATTATAATTCACCCAGGTGATACTCACTTGGGTGCTACAAATATGGCCGTCCTTGCCATATATGTTGTGCCCATGTTCGAACATGGTCACGAGCAGCTCTTACTCGTCGGTTCATGTACTTTCTAGTAGCTTCATTATTCGGTGTTTCATTGGAGAATCCGTAATCTCAATAGCGATTTCCATCCTCTTTTAGCCCTAAGCATGACATGCTTGCTAGCATATAAGCGTTGGCTTGAATCCAACGTTCATATCATTTTTCGGCATTGAGTACTTGAGTTCGGGACATTCCTCGATGAAAAAATCTATTATTGTTCTCGCGAGACTAACATTAACATTACTTCCACTTTAAATTATGGTTAAAGTTCATTCGCGAGTAAAGCAATTATGGGGTTTAGCGGACATTATTCTTTGAGATTAAATAAAGAAAGCGTATTTATTACATAAACGAGAAGAAACATCAAATATATTTGGAATAGTAAGCGTGATGCATGCATAGAATTAAAACATAAAACGAAAATACCTAATCAAATTGAGTTAACCTACGAATATCCCGCCTTAAGGTAGGTCCTACTAATTCTCATTAAATTTGAGACTATCTCAAATTAATAAATGAGACTCAAAATATCTTCCCTCATTTATTAACTACCTTTATTTTGGTGAATCTGATCTGGATTTAATTGTATCTTGAATGTGATGTCGTTTCGAGGTTAACAACGAGATTAAGTAGGGTAGGTCAATCTTAGACCCTCATCAAACCACCATCATAGGAAGTGCAACGATGATATTAGCCAGTGGACACCTCCGTAGGAATGTCAGAGTACCAGAGGCGCCACCTATTCTCACGGTGTTAGATTGCCCGATGGAAGCAAGTAGAGATTTTTATTGTCACATGCCCTTCTCCCATCAATATTTTAAACATGTGTTTCTAGTTATAAACATCATATGTTTTTAGTATTATATCCTATATAATTAAATTACTAGGTGACAGAATCTAATTCTATTAAATAGGCGTATAGGTTCAATTGGAAGGCTAGGTTTGTGAGTTCAGGCAATCCCGATCTAATTGGGCCTAACGGTTTAGGTAAACCTAGGCTCCATAGTGAAAGGACCTAATTAACTGGGAGTCGAACATATTTATGGGCTATTGTTTATTTACCATCTTTTCCAACAAAATCAATAATTTGAATAAATGAATAACTAACCCACATAGTAAAAATTAAATTATTGAAATTATAAGTTTAACTGTAATATCCATTATTCAATTTATTATTCAAACAAATATGAAACATTCATGGGAACTATGTTTCTGGATTGATGTGCATGATAATATGGTGGGCATTCATGTATGACATGTTATATGCATGACATGTTATTAGTGCATCTCATACATTTATTAACATAAATCATCAATGATAAATAAATAATAAAAGCGATGATAGGGTGTTTTGGTATTTCTGCGTAATTGTGCTTTGGAAAAATGTTCAAATTACATAATGAACTCTTGCAATTACACCAATTGTACTCCATCTTCATGTAAACTTGGACAGTAATTTCAGTCCACCAATAATACAAAAAATAAAATAATAATAATCCTATTCCGTGGCAAAAACACAGAGATCTAGGAAATAAGCCTAGCGAAAACCACCCTTACCGTGAAGCCCTGTTCCATCCATTTTCAAACCTGAAATAATCACATTAAAATATGCGAATGCCTCCTTCATGGATCAAGAAAACATTTTCTTAACATGATAAAGTGCATTAATATGCATTATGAACCGCTCGATACCAAGTGGTGGAAATAAAAACAAAACGTGAATTAGGTTTTAAAATTTTTCGAAAATCTTATTCGTAGGAACCCATATAAATATAATATAAAGGTGAAGGATGATCTACTTTTATATTATTATTATGATTTTGTTTCAGTAGGGTTGAAACAACTCCTGCAGGGTCGCGCCCTCCTTCCTTGAGGTGTGTGATTCGGATACAGGCAATACACTCTAGTTTAGATCTTCCTTGCGTGCGCTTGCAGAGACCAGTTTGGGAAGAGACTCTCACAGGGACTAAATTTATGGAAAAACCCTCCTTTTTTCTTCTCTCTCCTTTCATTGGGCAAGGGTTTCTTGGCCTCGTCAACCCTAAATGTAAATCTTAAATTGGATATTCTGCCATACGGTCTTGGTATAGAGCAGTCATTATGATTACTCATAATCTGTAACTTCTCCGAGTAATTTGTAACAGTCCTATGTGCTTTTTAATCTATAACTGTCAATATGAATTGTAACATTCCCTAATTAATATCTTAATCTATAACTGTCAATAATTTGTAACAGTCCTAATTAATACTCTCTTAATCCTATAACTGTCCAATATTAATTTGTAAACAGTCTCAGTCTATCTTACAAGCCCCTTGATCATAGAGGTGTAATTTATTTTCAGTCCTTAGATCGTTCATTGTAGTATAGGAGGTGGAATTGGGACCCGTGGACTGTAATTTCAAACTCAGATAAATTCGATAATTAATTAAACTCTTTAATCAATCATTTAATTTATTAATTTGAGTTATTCCACTTAAAAACTTGAAGTGAACTCTTGTCCTCTGATGAATTTCTTTGGAAATTTAGAAGTGTCCATTGATTTAGTACATTACATCTGGGTTATATAAAGTGGTTATATTTAGAAGTCGAATTAAGAGTGTTGGTTTTGCCCCTCTAATTATATCTGATCCTTAAGTTCCATTAATCCATTAGTGAACAATTAATTTATAAACACATTTATAAATTAGAAACATTTTGATTCAGACAACGCTAAGGAACTGGTATCCGACTTCCCACGGAAGGTACCGACTAATTGATTAATTTCAATTCATATAGCCACATTAAGAAATTCTTACACATTCTGAAATGAGGTATTAGTTGGAGCAGGCTGTATCTTCTATTGTTAGATGTCAGAGTTGTGGCGAAGTTGATCTGCCGTTGTCTCAGATCTGAACGCAGTCATGGCGGTAGTGCATGTACTCGGTATTCATGGTCACGAGGCTTTCAACTGCGATATGGATTGATATGGTGGTGTGATGAACGATACCTCATAATGAGTGATACTTCATGTTTGTTAGTCGAATTCTCTCATAAGTGTCCTGAAACTAGTGTGTCTACGAGGAGAATATCCATCATGGTTCAGCGAACTGGATATGTCTTACCTTTATAGTTAAGCGTACTTTGTGTAACAAGACATATTGTTAAGGCTAATGCCAAGAATGCCCCACCTTCCAGGTTTACCTGATACCTTGAGATTTTAACGAATTATATGTACTCGACTTGATAAAATCTACATTCAAAATACCTCGTTATCAAAGAGTTGATACATATTCAAATATTACAAAATGTAATGAAATCGGTCTGAGCTTCATAAGAGCAGCATAAAACTGACAACCACTAATTGTGATTGTCCATGATACTCCCAAGCCCATGACCCAATGACATATCGATCAATATACAAGGCAGGCTTTTTGAATTCATGATTACAATCATATCATGTTCAATCATGCTCCATACCAGTGTCATAGGTTGAACTTTTTCGCTATAGTAGTCTTGACTCAGCATACTTTGGCCGTAGGGCCCTACATTTATTTGTTAACAAGTAACATGAAGTTATTATCAATCATTGTGTGAACTCATCACAAATCAATCTGATTGACTCCTTAATAGGGTTGAACCCAAATTGCAGTGTGGTGAAAGCATGCCTGGCTCTTTGCATAGTAGAGGATCTTTGTGGTTTCTATTTTCTCTTTCATGATCTTGCTCTGCTAACTTAAAGAGATGTGTTTGTTGTTCATTCTTTTCAATCCTGATGATGGCTGAATCAGAATACCCATTATTTGTAGGTCTGAACATGTTTGTAAATCGACATATGATGCTGCTCCCTCTTTAAATTACCTCTAGCTATTCTTGCGACCTTATTCAGTCGTGTCTTGGATTTGTTGACTCTGCTAGAAGTCTATTCTGTAGCGATATCATTTAAGTACCACCAGGCATACATAATGCCGATTTTAAGAGTACAGTTATCTGTTTCTTTGAACTTAAAAAGATGAGATGGGGTTGTGTGATTCGACTTGCTCTTTGTACTGGGATGGGACAGGGTTGATTCACATTGTGTTATGTCCTGATTTGGATCTTTTAAAATACGATCAACATATGCCTCCCGGATAAACCAATGATTCCACCACGAGAGCGATTCCTGTGGATCTTCGATGCGAGACAGACTCACAGATCATGTGTCAAGAGAGTTCTTTGACAACATCAGCTTTGTCTCATCTGGGTGATACGAAATTGTTTTGCTTAGCGGATATCATCATCACATAAATTATAAGGAAAATGAATTTCCTCCCACTTGACCTTAGGTATATACATTGATCTACTTTGTTTTGTTCTCGACCAAAACCATATATATGAAATGCTTTCTTACTTGTAATTTAAGTACCATTGTGCGACCTTGGAATATAGTAGACTTTTGAGTCTACATACAGCGTGCACGAGATCATTTATCAGCCCTTGGGTTGCATCATATAGACAACTACGTAAGGTCTCCATTGAGAAAGAGCGGTTTAACATCCAATGATTGTAACTCCATATATGTGATGAAGCGACTAATCTCATGATCACTCACGAAGAATCTTTAGAATGGGAGAAAGGTTGCTTCATAGTCTGCTCATACTCTTTGAGTGAAGAACTGGCTACCGAGTCGCTTTAAACTTCTCAAAACTTCTTTGGTCCCTTTTATTCTTATACCACATACACCCGTTTACGACCAATGGGTCTATGATATCAAACTAATTCAACAGATTTAAACTCCATCATGCCTACGTAGATTGAATTTCATCTCTCATTACATCGACCACGATTGAGACGAATCACGACTAGCATAAGTGTTGGATCGACCTTGAGAGCGGAGTATAGTGATCTTGCTATCTATATAGGCTAAATGGTCCGGTGGTATGGCTGATCGTCTCTCCTGTGGATCTCCTTACTGGAGTAGCAATGGCCACATCACGTACTGAGCCTTGATGAACTTCGTGGGAAATTTGTCTCGTGGTAGGATCGAACCTCGAAACATGTTGATATGGTGTGTGGGGTCTCCTGATTATACGTATGGGAATTAGTTAAAGATGCCATATCACTTGGAGTACTATTATCCTCAATGAGTACGGCATTCTTTCTTCAACCACATCGAACTCAACTTGAACAAATCACTGGCAGTTCTGTGATTCTTGTGCCTCAAATTTGGGATTACTCTAGGCCGATATCCACTTGAATGTTAGGTAGATACAAAGAAGTAACAGAGTGGTTCTTGAGTCCAAACTTACTTAATGTTGGATTATACAACTTCACTTCTGCGGGACATCCCCGAACCTTAAGATGGTTTAAATTAGGCTTACACAGTCCGTAACTTCAGGAGTCAGACGACTTTTGTAGGTACCTGATTAGAATGTACAAAATTTGTTTTCAAGCTTCGCCCGAAAACTAGGTAAATTTGTCTGCTAATCATACTCATACCATTTCCATAAGAGTGCGATTAAGCTACTTCCGCTCCCACCATTTTGCTCGGGACTCCCGAGTCATAGTAAGCGAGCCACTATCCCGGAATCCTCTAAGTATTTGGCGAGATGGCCTTAATTTTGTCCGGCATCGCCATGCTTACCATAATACTCTACTCGGTCGGATCTAACAACCTTTATGACTTTTCCATTTCGACTTGGTCGAAAAAATCTTGAACTGTCAAGGGCCTATTGCCCTTTCTTTAATCAAGTCTGAATGGCATATCGAGAATAGTAATCGATAAGTATGATCTGAAATAAAAATTTCTACCTGAGGTTGCTTGAGTATAAGGTCCACTTATCGGTGTGAATGACCTCAGTGAGTCGAGAACTTGGTTGCGGTTTTCTTTCTTATCTTGGTCATTTTACCTCTGCAGTCTACGCATGTCTCTAAGTCATTTTAAGAAGCTGGGTGGGATCATTGGCGAGTCTTTATCTCGACACTCTACATCCTTGGGAATGTAGTGAAGTAGTTATGCCACAATGCATAAGGCTTGTTCCTTAGGTAATGGTCTCTTAGAAACAACCTTTTCGGTAGTATAAGCGACGTATATGTGAATTGGAGATAAACACCAATCATCTGATCCATTGGACATATAAACATCCTTGACCTTATTTGAATCGAAAGCCAATAACATTGCTCTTGATTTCAAAGACAAAAGAGTAGTCATGCTTGTCCAAACACGATACGAAACTAAGTTAAGTCTAAATGAAGGTACATAAAGTGTCTTTCAACATTAATCTAAAGCTGGAGTCTAGAATGAAGATTACATCTCTCCTGAACACAACATCAACTTTCTCGTTTGTTTCCCCACGATTGAGTCTTGATTCATCACGGTTGGCTTCCCTCAGTTTGTGATCTTTGTATGGTAAACACAACATGATTAGTTAACGTGCTATCGGGCCACAGAGGCCCCGGATGTGGTCGCACGGATAGGTTGGATTCTAAGCAAGTGCTAAAGAATCATTACTGTAGGCTCACGTTTGAACCATAAACTTACGACTTTGCAATCTTCTTTATATGACCTTTCTTCTTACAAAGACTGATGGTCACCATCACTTTTACGAAAGATGTCTTTTGGATTATATTGTCAGATTATTGGGGTAGTGTCATAGTGCCTTTATGAGTCACGATTTACGGACTTCTTATTTTTCCTTTATGGGACCTTTGAAACATAGGCCATATGCCCTTTTCCTTCTTAAGTTTCTCTTCCTCTGCCACCACCCTTGCTATCGAGTCATTAATTGACCAAATCATCTTGGGAAAATTTAATTTGTCTTTATAATCCAATCGGGTGGAAGGGTGTTTGGGAAGCTTGATGCCTGATGCAAGCATCGGGAATGGAAACATTAAGGCTTGACTTCGTCTTTAGGTCTACCGCCCTGGGGACATAATCTCTAACCCCGGCGGTACCATCATGCTTTATATTGAAGGCTTTTTTGAAGAAGTGTACGATCTCGGCATTTAGATGAAATGCGGGTTCGCCTGTAGGTTACCATCATTTCCTTAGCGATGGTCAGTTGGTAAACCACTTTTAAGTGTTCTTGAATGGATTCATTGTGTCATAAATCCTATTGCTCTTTTCCCGAGCAACATAGTCCTTTTCCACAAACTTAATCTTTTGGTAGGCCCGTGATATCTGTGGCTTATCTTTTGTAAACAAATATGAACATCATGGCTCCATTCCAAATAGAAAATCCTCTTTCCATTTCTTAAGTTCAATCGATGGGACCTCGATTGAAATGGAGATTGCCGTTCTGGGAGAAAAGTGGCTGAAACAAACAAACAATACAATCAGCATCATGTGAATACTTATACGAGAGAATTACATACATCGTCACATAATCACCTTTGGGCGAAAATATGACATGCGGTTGTACCTCTCCCTGTGTGGCAGCCATGAGAACATATTCTAATCTTCGTGAAATCACCACCTTTGGGTGATGAATCCACTAAGATCAGTCATTTCTCGGCTTACATCTTTATACATGTACCCTAATGAACTAACAGAAGATCACCTCCTTTGGGGTATGATGTGATAAAACATGAGACATCCCACCTGATATGAAGTGATATTTCTCAAACCCAGTCAAGTGTACCACTTTGTTAAGTCTGGCAATTGAATCCTTAAGAAAATCTCTCATACCAAGGATATAAACTTTATGTATCACATTACGTATATATATATATAAATGCAGACGGAAAAAGCGAGGCGTATGTCTTTTACATTTACATGTCATGCTAATTATCTTGTTCAATTCATTTAATAGACAATTCAAAAGCCATTAATTAAACTACCTTAATGAAAAACGTTATAAAATAATAATAAAGTAATTGAATATTAATTAATTAATTACCTTAATGAAAGAGCGTTATGAAAATAATAATGATAATTGAATAGTAATTAATTAATTACGCTTCAATGAAAGACGTTATGAGAATAATAATGGGGGCCAGGGTGAATAAGGTCGGTCGGATCAGACCTTGATAGCCTTGACGTGACATCATCGGCAGTTCGTTGGCGTCGAAGCGAAGCGGAGTTGGAGGCTTAGTGCGTGGCGGGTGAAGCAAATCGCGCCTGGTGTGTGTGGCGCTTGGTGGCAGCGTCAGGCTCTCAGTGGCCAGTGCCACCATCAATATTCTCCGTCTCGGCAGTGAATTCCAAATAATAATAAATTTAACTGCATACATTTAAAATTTTGGCCGGGCAACCTCGGGCTAAGCTAATCCACCTTTGGTTCTAAGCGCGGTAGGCTCACGATACCCATATGTAGGCCTGAACATATGGCAGGCCCTAGAGATCACCATAGTTAGAAAACAAAACACGATAACGGAGAGAATTGTCAATTCGCGTACCTAATTTGGAATCCATCATGGCTTTACACTTGAATTAAGCGATGATGCCGAAACACAGACTCAGATCTTCTCCCTATCCCCTTCGATTAAAACAACGGCCTAATGATTGCCTCCCTGAGAGAGGAGAGTTTTCTCCTAGATCTGGATGCAAGATCAAATGTGTATCATTAGGGTTAGGGGAGGGACTTGAGCACTATTTAATGTAAAAAACATACGCCCCTGTTTTAGTGCGGAATTATATATATGCCATATAATTAGATACTGTTATAAAGTTTATATCCTTGGTATAGAGATTTTCAAAGGATTCAATTGGGTTGTGACCACCAAGTAGCACACTTGGTAGGTTTAGAAACTCATAGGTCTCATGTTGTGAATTCAGGATGTCTCGTGTTTAATTCAGTGATCGCTCCCGAGAAGTGATCTTGTGTTAGTTCATGGAAATTTACATGTATAGCATGTGCTTGAAATGGCCCGATGTAGTGGTTCATACCCAATTGGTGATTCAGAAAAGATTAGAATATGTTCTGTGGCACGCTGTCATGTGGAGAGTGTCTGTTGCATGTCATATTTTTACTTGAAAGGTGATTATGTGATGATATTGTAATTCTACGTATAAGTATTCATGATCTTTTGATTGGCATTGTTTGTTTGTTTTCCAGTCTACTTTTGCGCCAAGCGGCAATTCCATTTCAATTGGGGTCATAGATTGAGCTTTAAGAAATGGAAAAGATTTCTTTAGGAAATGATTGGCGGATACATTGGCTATCGCGC
This sequence comes from Tetrastigma voinierianum, assembly GCA_016808115.1. NCBI lineage: Eukaryota > Viridiplantae > Streptophyta > Magnoliopsida > Vitales > Vitaceae > Tetrastigma > Tetrastigma voinierianum. The sequence continues at coordinate 11,429 of JAEQBH010004017.1, read as the reverse complement.
TTCAAAATGAAACCTTAGAAATTTAGAAAGCAGCATTTCATCATCTTTGAGATTGTTACACTTTGGCTCTTTGATAAAATGTGGTACTGCTGAGGTTGGGGGTGTAATCGCAGGATGTGGGCTTTAAAACGAGCTGTGTGTGTTTCCATTCACGTGCCCCGTGCGTCAACCTAGCTACCTTTCACTGATTTTGAGTTATAAAGACAGAATGAATTTTTCCCGAATGAACTGATCAGTAATGACGATAACAAAGGTGATGGCGGCGGAAAAGCAGAAAGGAAAGGAGCATATGACGCTTATATGTTTCTGGATTCCCACGAAAGCGGAGAATCGAAATCGTGCCATAAAGTGCTGGCAACCTGCCGTCATCGCGGCGATATCGATCAAAAGAACATACTGAGATGATGACAATGCACTTCGCGCAAGAAGATACGCGAAGCGGGTCAGTAAGGTACAAAAGCTGATTTGGCTCGAAAAATGAGCCTATGAACGCGTTCTTTAGCACTTGTTTGTGAGTCGACTATGCGGCACCATCCGGTTAACTGACGGCTCGACGTGCAACTGTCATGTTTAGATTTACCAGCAAATTCATGGCGGGAAGGAAAACCGTCGAGATAGTCGAAACTCTTTAATAAAAAGCTCAGAAGAAAAGCACGTCGCTATATTTGTGAGAAGATATGTCTTGATTAAACCTCAATTTTAATTGTGTTAGGCTGCACATAACACCTTCACTAAACGAGAACTTGAATTTTAAACTATGGAATGTTATTTAACATTATCTTTGAAAATCACGGCTAATATTTTCTTTGTTTCTTGAGCAAAATAGAGTACAGGTATTGTGTAATCGGCGGATATACAGGTGTGTTTATCTCCCGATAGCCTCTCATTCAGCATATGAAGAACATTTCCTAAGAAGACCATTACACAGGGCTGATGCTTATGCGGCAATGGCTGCATAAGCAGCAGCCATCTCTAGAGATAAGTAGAAAAGGCGATAGGCTTCATAATACATCTTTAAAAACAAACTTAAGCGACATCTTAAGTAAGCAACAGGCAAAAAAAACTACCGTCCCAAGGCTAACTGTTGAAAATGTCAAATTCTGCAAAATATAAATGAACCTCAACATAATGTAAAAATTTATTTATCTTACCTTATAAATATATTACTCATCTTGATAAAAAGGGTGATCTTAACTACAGAACCATTACAGGCAAAAGAACAACGTTGAAAGATGCTATAAGGTGACCCAGAATCTGGCAAAAATGAAAGTATTATGGCTGCTTTATAGCGATCTTGAACAGAAACCGTGAAAACACAAGATAGTGGCACCGGTTACTGCACGGAAGTCACGGCAAATATTATGGCAGCTGTCGCCTCTGCTGAAATATTAAGGAAATAACGGTAATGAACTATTACACAATTTCCCATTGAAGTGGCTTTGGCAACTTTGTACATTCCCAAGTATTACTACCAGCTATTTGTCAAGCTCACAAGTGTTGGCATCTTTAGCTACTGAGGAGTCAGTTAATATCTTGTTGATATGAGGTGACTCACCACTAGTGTTACCACCTATCACATTTCAGCATCGATTTTAATGGGAGGAACGATCGGCTATACCCTTTGGACTGGCCCCAGTGCATATAGGAGAGCGAAGACTACGATGTCGGTTCGTGATCTGATGACTTATGAGTACATTGTCTTGTCCTCGGTCAGGGCGGTTGGATCACGATGAGGATGAAATTCAATCATGAGGCATAATGGGTTTGAGACTTGTTTGAATTACAGTATCACGAATATTAAGCTCTAAATGGAACTCTGCGCTTGGACACAAGAAAGATGAAGTTACTTCAGACTAGCTGTGAGATTTCACTCGAGAAGAAGGAGTGAACTATGAAGCAACCTTTCTCCGATCTAAGATTACTGATGATCATGGCGTGTACTCGTTTGATGTGGAGCCCACGAGATGAATGTTAAGCGCAGCTCTGATAAGGAAGATTCTGTGAAAGAAGTCTATATTTGAAATGATGATTGATCTTGCATCTAACTTAGAAGGTTTTATGTTAAATGATTAAGATGCGGCTTGTGTGGCAGACGGAAAGTCTACTGTTTGGTCTCAAGCAGGCTTTTGAACAATGGTGCCAAGAATTTTAAGGTATTTGTTTGCTGCGCACTGGTTTTTGTTGGCTGAAAATGAACCAGTGTATATGCTGCGGTCGTGGAGCTCATATATATTGACTCAATCCTTTGCCTGATGACTGATTTCTTGCATGGAGCTAGCCGGATGTTGTCAGAAACGATATCGAAGAGACAGCAGTCGGCGTCTTTGTCTTGGCGAAGTCGCAAAATAAGTTCTCAACTGCCCAGGTTTATCTCGAAGGAGCATATGATGACCTCGTGACAGAAAAGATTGTTTTTATGCGATATAAGCAGAGTACTCTATATGAGGTGATGAAGTTGATGCATCTGTCCCCATTGGAACACGAGAAAAGCAGACGAAAGAATGTACTGCCCGCTCTTCAGGCACGCAGGGTCATTATGTATGCTACAGTATATCTCTTGGCGAATGTGCTGCGGCAGGACACCACGAAGCGAATGCTGAGTACGATCAGTGAGTGGCTGTAAGAAGGTATGAATACTTAAGAAGGATGAAAAGACTGCAATGTGATTTACAAATGTTCGGAGACTATAAACTAGTTAGATCGGGTGTTTACTAATGATGACTAAGTGAAAAAATCATCTTTGATTACATCTCGGCGACAACAGAGCCTCATTGAGGAGTTTGACGTGTTGATTTTTGTGGATGGGCCATACGGTTGTATTGGCGGCAGCAATAACTGCGGTGTTGTTTGTTAGCATACTTGAAAGTCTCAGGGGTAAACATGGGTCGAATGCACATTCTCAAGGAAAAGTTCGAATGGGGTGACGCATTGCGTGGGCACGACTGTGAGATGATATGATTGCAGATCCAAAGCTGGCCGAGCCTTATGTACCCAGCATATTTGATGACATCTCTTTAACATGGGCTTAGGAGTATCATGGGATCTTGTCAATTTGGTAGAGGCTGTTTAAGTTTCATGTTGCTCTTGAAGACTGTATCACATTTCATTATTTTATATCTTGATATCTTCCCCGTCAATAGTATAGGCTATCAGAGACATTACTATAGTGTTGAAAATGCCGAGGTAATATTAAACATGAGATCTACGACTATATGCTGGCACCTTATAACAATATGTCTTCATTTGCGTAAGTATACGATTATAAGGTAAGACATCAGTTAAATTGAGGCCGCGATGGGCCATTCTCTGATGTTTCACTTCAGGATTTTGTGACATAAGGAGAGAGGGAGGTGAACTAGCAAAATGAATGGCACATGGTATCGCTCGACGAAGGTATTGTCCCATTTAACACTACCCTCAGCCAATATCGATATCAAAGCTCGTGACTACATGGAAACTCTGCGTGTGCTATCTGGTCTGCACGCCATGGTCCCGATGACATCGGGATGGGATGTGTGAAATAATCATGAACTTGATATGAGGAATGTAGCAACTGCGATTCTGTTTCAATTAATATCGTGAAGTGAAGAATGTAGAATTTCTTAATGTGAGCTATATGGTGAGAATTAACGAATGAATTTGTCTAATAAGGTGTCAGGAATATGGATTCTGTGAATTCCCAGCCTGGGGTGGCTGAGTGGCTGAGAGTGCGGCTGGGCCGCGTGTGGGGCACGTGGTTGAGGGCTCGCAAATGGTGCTGAGTCCCTCCCCTATGCCTAATAGTGCATTTGACTCACATCTGAGATGCAGAGAAACTCTCTCCTCTCTCGTAGTGGCAATCTCATTGAGCTTGGTGTTTTTGCGAAGGGACTGGGGAGAAGATCTCGAGTTCGTGTTCGCGGATCGTACTTCAATTAAAATGTAAGCATGATGGATTCCAAATCAGTCATGAATCGACAAATTCTCTCAGTTATTGTGTTTTGTTTTTCTAACTATATGGTGATCCACAGGCATGCACCATGTTCGTAGCCTACATTATTATTATATATATTTTGACATAATGTTGACTTGATATTAAAATAATAATAATAAATAAAATAGATGTAGTATCTGATTCGACACTCAATGCATCTTATTGTCAATTCAAATCAACAAGGGTGAAGATCAGGCCAAGTCTTAGTATGATCCCACATTCGGAATCAATCCCGGATAAAAACCAAAGAAACTCTGAAAAAAAAAACCAGGAAGGATAGGCGATGCGAAAAGACTCTAACGAACTACAAAAAGAACTAAATTTATGACAGCGACAATAATGGCTTTGATAACAATTGCTAAATTATTTTATAATATTTATTGATCTAAAACAATTTGTGTATCAAAATACAGTATGGATCCCAAGGTGTTGGCTGCTATTAATCTCCCAAATATCTCTTCGGGACGAAATCAAAGAAAGGTTAGGGTTGAAGATAGTTATTTCCTTATCCCAAAGGTGTGTTGAGCCATTGTTCCATTCTAGAACTCTGTTGCTCACATATATATATAGAGCACAAAGAAATAATTAGGCTTTTTGGTCGATGGGCTTACGAAGCAAGGGAGGAAGATAGGGCCATGGGATCTCGCTAGTTAATATTAAATCATCTCATAAATAACTCATAATTAACATGTATAATATCACAATTAAAATTGTAATATGATTATACTTAGTTCATAGATTAATAAATTAATCTAACAATCACAAAGTAGATGATAATTTTGGTGTTCCCAGCTCCTTGAAAGCGAGAATTAATACACATTGCAATTAATCGGTGATTTAACTAACAAAAGAATAATAGAGGAAAAGAAAAGGCAACCTGTGATTTTATTAAAATAACCATGTTTTATTTACAATTTTTAGACATTATATTCCACGAGGATCAACCAACGAAAAAAATGTGTTCATGACTCAAGTTAACTTGATCTTTTTATTTTTGTAGCACGAATTTTTTTTTGTTTTTTGAAAAGAGAATAATTTTATTGATTCAAACTAGAAATATATTCGATAGAAACATATAATCAAATTCGTTTAAAACTCTAAGGATGACGCAATATATCTAGGTTAATAGCATAATAAAGCGACTTAAAGCTACGTATTTGATAATTACATGATATTCAAAATACATATGATTGGATTAAACATCTTGTGTGTGATTTGGCTTGATGGTTACAGTTGAATCTGGCTTTCTTTGTTTGAATGGCCTGCGCTAGAAACAGCAACAAGACAACGAAAATCAAATTGCCTGTACTAAAGAGATGACTCTTCTCTTGCACAAGAAGACATAAATTGCATAAGACGATGAAAAATGAGAAAAAACAAAGTAAATCAGTTTTGTGGAACCACTTTATTGAAAAAGAAAATGATGAGAAAAAATATGTGGAAATTGGTGATTCAAGACTAAGAATGGTAAAAAAATCACTCATCTGCTTCAGAGCTGAAAGAATAAAGCGAGAAAAAAGAAAAGAGCAGACTGGGGTTTTCTTGTGTACGAATTGTTTAAATCCATCAAGAGTGAAAATAATGAAAATGTAGAGATATTAATTTATTTGCATGTTATTGTTTTTATTTCATTACATATGTTTTATTTGTTTTTAGGAAATAAAGGCTTATCAGTGGCTTCTTATAAAAGCGATGAATATTGAAATATTTAAAGCATGAATTCAGTAATTTAGCAGTAACAGATCATACATTTGCATGATTTTGCCCCATCGAATTAATAAGCAGCTGCATGGAGGCCACCAAAATCGATCTCTAACGATATTTTCCAAGCGGAGTTAGGATTGGTCTAAATCAAACTATTGTTGCATTTAAAACTTTCCCGAGATTTGTATACCACTTGCGACCAATATTGGTGGATTTCTTCGTTTCTCGTACTGTTTACTTTGTGGCCTTGTGGTCCACTAATTTTGATCGTAGAATAGATTTTATTGAATTGGGGCTCGTTTTGGCCGTGATGCTCACTTACCTAACCTACATATTCTTAATCTGTAATCTTTATATAGATGAGTTAAAAATAAATAAAATTAGTTTATAGGATTCAACCCTAGAGTTTTTGGTATTTTGGCTTGTTTGAAGGGTTTCTTTGGCTGTTAACGTATTAATGGCGTTTTCCTTTTGGAGATTGGAAATTTCTGACAAATTGCTTGAATACTATTTACATTTTTTGAACACCAAAAATTATGTGAAAAGGAAAATTATTTTAATGTTAATGGTTTACCATCATTAAACAAGAACCCATTAAGAATTAGTAGCCTCGCCGGGACTCACTAGTTTTTTTTTTTTTTCACTATTTTCTAGCATACAAGTGACATAAACTTGGATGCGGGAACCAAATTGTGTGGTAAAAGCATATAGAAGTATACGCATCAATCAACTTCTTCTTTTTTATTTCCATATACCACAAAAATCTTGTAAGTTCATCGGGGTACATAATGTAAATGGTGAAAAAAGATGTACATGAATCACATATAAGCAATTTGCATTTTATTACATTTTCTTGATTTGTCTTATAAATTAAGCTAAACAAACAAAAATTATCGCCTTGGGTTTGTGCTGACCATCGTCGATTAGTCATTTTTCGAGTCATTGGAAATTTACCCCATGTCGTTACCTTTGGGTTCCATGCGGGATTAATTAGCATGCCGAGCGTGCTCTAAGCGGGAAGGAGCGCGGGGCAAGGTGTGTTAAATGCGGTACAAGGATTACGGAAAGACCATTACAAGAGCGAGCGAAAACCCGATTAATCTGAAAATCACTAGGGTCTCGTGAGCGTCACGATCTCCTTAAAAGCGATTAAATCGTCTCCACGGTGCTCGGAGAAGTCACTTCGGCGTCTGTTTCGGGATACAACGGACAAGCGGTAACACTGAGCAACTGCTCGTGGCGAAACCATCAAGGCTATCCACCCCAGGAAACACCCGCGATCTTTTGTCGGCTTCAGCAAAAAAAAACCCTCATTTAAGACCGGAAGTCTCACTTTTTTGTATAGGCTAAAGGGACAGGACCCTTATTCAGAGCAGCATTGGCAAGCCATAATTGGACTCCTGCCCTTTGGACTCCTAAGGAGTAAATGACAATGAATGTCATTTATTCCAACAATTCTGCCCTTTGGACTCCTCAGCGGTGATAAATGTGATGAATGTCATTGTTCGAATAATTCCATAATGATGACATTCATGACCCAAAGATCCTAAAGTGGGTGATAGATTCACTTCGGAAGAAACACATAGGAGGTAGGTGTTATCCTTTGAACCTTCCCTTGTAAATGGCTACTCACACTAACTAAGCAGTAGACATGATGTCATGAACCGATACGTCATTGGTGTAGGCGATGGCGCTATTCCTGCAGGAATCTTCTAACATATTTCGGTTCTCACTTTAGCCATTTTAGCCATGGACATGCGCTGGTCTGCAAAGAGTTTAATAGGAATTGTGCCCTATTCCGATTTCCATCTTAACGACCCACTTCACTCTCTTACATAGGTGATCTCTGCATGCCAAATTAAAGAGTAGCTCATGTTACTCTTCGCCAGTAACAGAGATCATTAAAGCATAGCTTAACCTTCTTATGAGCATCATTGTTCATCATAGATGGACACGATAATATCCCTGATGATTGTATAGAAGTCTTTACAATTTGGTTGTCCCTTTGGAGCACGATCTTGGGATCTCCGATTCATTAGGTTGGGTATCCGTGCATCGACTTATTAACTACGGGCTTTAGTCCCATTGCCGATGACTTTTCAGCCAACTCTCTGTTTAAACCTTTGGTTAGCGGATCGCAATGTTATCCTTAGATTTTATAATCTATAGAGATAACCCAGTTGAAGTTGTTGTTTAATGGTGTGTCTGACCGGATAATATGCAGACTTACCATTATACATCTTTATTTTGTGCTCTGCAATAGCAAATTGGTATCCTGATGTATGCATTTTGGAGGCGGCTTCAGCCACCTTGGAATGTCCTCTAGGAAGTGGCATAGCCATTCTGCCTCTTCCCCACATTGTCTAGTGCTATAAACTCAGATTCCATTGTGGATACGCGATGTAAATCTGTTGAGGTTTCCATGATCTGTTGCACCTCGATTAAAGACACTTAACCTTATGGGATTTTGAGTCTTTAACATTAGATATCCAATTAGCATCCTTTGTAACCTTCAAGTGCGGTAGGATGTCTGTGTGGAGTGCGACCCGTAGTCACGAGTGAATCGTAGTATTTTGTCTCTCATTTATTCCTTACGTCTAGTAGCTCGAGTTGTCGTGTACTACTCGGTTTAATGCCTTTGCATAGGCTATGTACGGTCTTGTCTGACTCATTAAGTACATTAGACTCCTATCCTTTAGAGAGTATTCTACTTTGACGACTTACTCTCTTTATTCTTGGAAAGGTGTAGGTTACATCTGGTGTTACATTTATGCCAGTTTATCCTTATCGAACTTCCCGAGAATATTGTCAACATAGTGTGGCCGACTTATACGAGTCCATCTGATGTTCTTTTGATTTTATTCCTAAAATAACATAACCAAGTCCAGTATCTTTCATGTCGAATCTTGAATTCAACATGTTCTGGTAGATATAATCATCTTATCATCACTCACAAACCATTCCGACATGTCATCGTCTGAACATCGGTGTATAGCCATGTTCATCATCTTTGACATAGACACACTTGTCACATTCATTGATTTTGAATCATGTGACAACTTATAAACGTTATCCAAATTTCTCATGCGTTCGTTTCGATTGCTTGTTTTTTTAATCCATCTGAGGATTTCACGATCTCTGAGACTTTCATTTCTTGTCCGGGCTTGAGAAAACCCCTCGGGTTATGCTGTGATTTCTTCATTCAAATCTCATTTAAGAAGAATTTGTCTTGACATCCATTTGATGTACCTCAAGATGTAGTGTGGTGCAAAACATATCCTTATAGGTTTTATTCTGATAAGGAGAATACGTGTCAAAATAATCAGGACCACTCGGGTTTGCTTTATAGCCTTTGATCACAAGTCTTGCCTTGTATTTGTCTATGATCAGTCTACTTTTAAGTTTTCTCTTAAAAATCCACTTGGAACTGGGGTTCTGACCCAGATGGAAGATCTGCCTAATTGAAGTATGGTTATACCGGTATGGAATCATTTCCTTTAATTGCTCTCCCACGCTGAGACTCTCGTGAGTTCATTTATCTTATAGGTTTGAGGTTCCCCTAAGGCGTATGTGAAGAATCTGGACGAATGATTTTAAATGCGCGCCGCTTTGCTGCGCTGGAGTTCCTCTTTCCGTGATGATGTTTTGTGATGTTTTGTATTGAATGGATCTCACGAACGGACTGACGAACTGTTTCGTGGATCTGGCGGTGGAGAGCACATCTTCGAAAGAATAATTGCATTCCTGGTTCCATTATCGTGTTACGGTGAATATCTCAGGGATATTGGGCCTGCGCCGAAATGAAATGCGCGACATTATGTGCATAACCGGTGAAGATGCGATTAATAGTTTTGGTCTATTCTGCCTTTTTTGGTGGAGCGCCACTTTAGCGAGACATCCCCCTGCCGTATTTGTGGGATGGCTTCATTCACCTCATAACTCATATGGAGTCTTTTACTGCTTTTTCTTTGGGGTACCTTATTAGAGGTAATTATGAGATAAGTGACCTCTCCCACGTGTTTATTGGTAGAGCCATTTCTCCGGCATTGCATTCATGTTTCTTTTAGGTCTGATTTTCATTTCGACCTCCATTAGATTGTAGAATATGAGTCCTTTGTGGTTTCATGTATAATCCATGTTGAGCATAAAGGTCGACAAATGGCGATTCGCCTCTCACTAGTCACTTCGGCGCTGTTTTCCTGTGGTTGATTCACCCGGCTTCGTTTTTGTAGAGAACAAATTTCTCTATCGCCTCACCCTTACTTTAAGTAAGTACACATAACGATTACTTGGTCTTTATCATAAAAAGTAGCCAAATATTTATTACCGCATCTTGTTGTCAAGGCTTCAAATCCCATATATCTACTATTGATTAAGTCGAGAGGTTAGGGTGTGTCTTTCAATACTTTGAAAAAGATGACACAGTTAGTTTGCCTGACAGTTTCACCTTGTGCTTTATATCACAATTGGAAAGTTGATCATATGGTTAAGTTAAGTTAATTTACCTGATATCATAATTAACATGTCTACAATCTACATTTCATAAATTGAATTATTTCGAGAATATAAGCGAGAAGACCAAAAGCTATTGTTTCGACAATGATGATGTTAAGCTACCTTGCATAGCCACTCCTTACCAGCACTAGGCATATTCGCTCTTTGATACAAACGAAATTTCACGACTCAAACTATAGCGAAATCCGTGACTATTCAGCGAAAGAACGGACACGAGTTCTTGCGGATTTAAGGCCATAACACATTTGGTAGAGTCGGCTCTTTCCCCAGTCATCTTAAAGACCACCTTGCCTTACCCTTTGATGCTCCGATGGCGAGTTACATAGACACGCACTGCTCCGGGTCTCGTTGTTAGAAAGGTGGAGAACATCATCTTATTCCGAGCCTTACATGGCGGGTAGCACGGTGTCAATCACCGACTCGCCAAGTTTGATCCGCCGGTTTACCTGGAAGTCCTTGCGGTGAGGTCAATTTCAAACATCCTTGGGAGATCTTGTCAACCATTGGCTTCCTTGAGTTTGTTTCTCTTGGAGTGCGCTGTCGAAGACTGTGACCTTGCTTCCCACGGTTGAAGCATTTCAGATGAACTTTTTGCTTCTTGAACACTTCCCTTTTGGTCGGCTTAGTGCCTTTTCCTTTGTTGTTGCCTTTTGAACTTAGGTGTAATAGTGTTCTAAAGTAGCCTTTCCTTCATTGGGATTGTGCCATTTTCTCTCAGATCTGCTATTGTCTTGCCACGAGTGGAGCCTTCGATCTCCGATCTTCATCTCTTTCTCTTATGTTTAGAATAGTTTTTAAAGTCTTTGACGGGGCGGTTTCACAAATATCATTTACTTATAAAAAGTTCTGCTCAAGCATCATTCCTCGGCATGATCATGGAGGACCACTTGAAGTTCTTGGACATTGATGAATACTTGGAATCTACCATTTATAATGGGGAATTGACCTGAACTTGGCCGGCGTCCCTCAGGTTTATATTCGGTCTGATGAATCCCATAGCTCCTTGGTACATTTTCTTGTCGCCCTTGTATGAAGTAGGTTAAAGCATTCATGAAGCGTAGTTCCTGCATGAAAGTCGAATGTTTCCAAAGCATCACGGCAAATGACTTGAATGTCGCGGCTCATCTTCTTTGTGACTTGGAGCTTCAAGTGAAAATCTGGGGTGGTGGTGTTGAACCAGAATAGGCATCTTTCGCGCCGCCTTTTGAGAATTAGTCATTTGAATTTCTGCGGTTTT